>JAAQRG010001411.1:0-10625 GCA_011634625.1 Babylonia areolata | reverse complement strand
GGCGTGACGTGTCATTTTCTCACGCGCTTGATTGGCTGTTCAATCACGCTGCACCTTTCAGCTTACAGGGTCTAGGACGACCCTCCTCCCCCCTCCCTCCCACCCCCACGCCCCCTATCTCCCCTTGCCCTGACGTGCATGGCTGATGGAGCGTGCAATGGCCAACACGCAGGGAAACTGGGTCTGCCCAGAGAGAGGGAAGAGAGCCGTGCACGCGTGGAGTCGGTCCTATCCGATGGGAGTTGTATGTATTGTGCGCCGGCGGGCTCCGGCCCGTCTGGCCCGGTAAATATTTAATTACAATATCAAAGCTAGTGGAAGGATAATAACAACCGTAAGATATAACGTGTCCACATCTGTTTTCCCCTAGTGTTGATTCAGGTTCAATCCCCGGGGCTTTGCAACACGTCATGTGCAGGCCCAGCTGCGGTTTGGTTGTGTGTTCAATGAGAGTGGTCGCGTTTCAAATGATCGGTAAGATGCATGCATATTCGTTGCATGTATGCTTGTGTGTGGGTGTGGGTGTGTGGAGAAAGGGTAGAAAAAAGAAAGCGCGCGAAAGAGACCGAATGGGGGAATATGTCTCGATTGTGATTGTGATTGGTTGCGTCCCTAACCCCTGCTCTATCATTCTCCATTCATTAAAAACCGTAAAGTCGGTGATATAAAATCACATCCTTTTAATCACAGAGTGAAGTCGTGATATAAAATCATATCCATTAATTCACAGAGTTCTCTAAACCTGACGCAGCTGCCAACTAAACTCTTTGCCTACAATCGCAAATCACGCTAGCTATTACGTAGGTAACCAAGTTCGTCACGTGTTTACCCCTTCGGAAAATTCAAACCACTTGCGTCGATGTAGCGTGGGCAGTCGTACTTAGACCAATACCTTGGCTCGCAATCCGGCCACCTTTAAAAAAAAAATCGATGGGCAACGAAGCGACAGGCCTGCCCAGTACACTGCAGCTGGCCAAGCGCAAAAGGGGGAGGAGGCCGAGGGGAAGGGGGAGGGGGTGGCAGAATCAACTGCAGGCCAGCGGGAAGTCAAGCGAAACTGATTGACAGCTCGGTCAGCCTTCCGATCGGATCTCCCGCCACCCACTGGGTTCGGCGACACCTTCCAATCACGACATGCCCCACTGACGGGCTGCCCGCCCACCCTCCCTCCTCTCTCTCTCTCACCTTTGTGTTGTTGTTCCCCTCTCTCTCCCCTGCAGGCCAGAGGCATGTACCGTACTTTTGTTGTAAGTTCTTTTTCCGTGTCACTGACGCACTGGACACGTCGGCATGCACCAGTGTTGGTGTTGCCCTCCGTCTTGGTGAGCACTGAGTCGTGCCGTGATAACGGCGAGGTGACAGTGGGTAAACACACATGTATTGTGATAAGTCAGACACGTGTCCGCCCCTCCCCACCTCTTCTTCACTCTTTGCTTCCCCCCCATCTCTCCCCACCCCACCTTCACCGGCACCATCCCCGGCACGTGCGTCAACGTGTTTCCCCCACAGTGATCTTTCCAAGAACAACTTAGAAGTTGGGCGGAGAGGTGTGAAAGGAGCGGGGAGTGAGCATCGGAGACATCCGCAGGAGAAAGGTGTTCTTCGGAAATAGTTTACGAACTACAACACTGCGGTCTAAGTACACCGTGAAATCATCATTAAAGTATCCTTTAAAAAAAAGATCACTGTGCGAGTCAGTCCATCTGTTTGGCGTGTTTGTTTAAATGTTTCAACCGTAGTATCGCCCTTAAGAGACATCTTCAGGGGTTGACTGAGCTGTCATGTCGGGTCTGCAATGCATGTGGGTAGTTTTTTGTGGGTTGATTGTGTGTGTGTGTGTGTGTGTGTGTGTGTGTGTGTGTGTGTGTGAGGAGAGAGAGAGAGAGAGAGAGAGAGAGAGAGAGAGAGAGAGAGTCTGTGAAAGGACAAACTCAGGGCAAACACAGGGAGACAGTGAAATGAAGGGGATTGGAAGAAGAGGGAGGAATAAGAGAATCCAACATTCTCTAATCTTCAAAACTCTTCACACAAAACGGAAGTGATCGATCCGTGACAACAAAACAAAGATTCCTTTAAGTCCCCCCCCCCCTTCTCCCGCCTCACCTCGAGAACAGGGCAACATTTCAGAAAGCAAAGAAAAACAGGAAAAGTGTAATTTGCCCAACAATGTGGACAGGGATTATGAAACGAGACACCGAAAAGATCAAAAATAACAAAATCATAATTTACATTTCTTTCTTTGATCATGGCCGGACAGGGAAAAATAAAAAGTCCGGCATCGGGAGGTTTGCGCGTGATTTCTTTCGCATCAGTCGGTGGCAATAACGACGGAAAGCGAAGCTCCTCCACTGTAAAATAGCCCAACTTTGTTCTCTAATCACGCACGCTTCTGCGAACATTTCAACTTTCAAAACGAACTTGATCAGTGGTGAAACAGATTCTAACTTTGATTGACAGCTGGCATTAGCGCGGATTCGGCTTCTTGGGGGGATGGGTAGAGGGTGGAAGGGGGAAGGGGCGGCCATGTCGAATTTCCACACACACATTCGAGAACCTGGTGAAACGAAAAACAAATGGCGCAGCCAGTGGAGCCAGTGACGCATAAATGAAAGGTATTAAAGATGAAATGTATCAGTGGCATCAGCCCCTCCGCACGCCGTAAGAAAACGGGTTAGGGGGAGGATCAGATGGTTGACAGCTGTATTGCGTTTGCCCTTTTCTTCATAACGCTGCACGGAAATCGCACAAAGACGTTGCGGGGGCCCAGCCTCGCCGCAGAATGAATGGATAACGTATATTTACCTCAGAAATTAAAACTTGTTGAAACGTGGTCATCGCATCTACTACGCCCTCGCCAAATCGATTCTGACAAAGAGTTCTGTTTGGGTCTGAGCTTAAAGGAGAAAGGGGGGAAAAAGTGTGAAGAGAGCGAGAGAGCGAACAAAATTTAAAAAAAAAGAAAAAAAAAGAAAAGAAAAGAGAAGGGACTGTATACCAAGAAAGTCACTATCACAGAAGCCCTCCCCTGAGGTTTTACACAGTCTGTTTCCACGTAAGTAATCCCACGTCTTCCTCTAAGAGGTTTAGGCTCCGTCTCCCTGGCCCATGAGTCCCAGTCCACGGCTCCACAAGCTACTTTTTGCCAGACACGTTCGATTCCTCTCATCAGACCCTTCCCTTCATCTCCGGCTAGTTAGCCCTTTTCTCCAAAGGCTTTTATTTCCCCATCTACCTTTTTTTGTGGTTGTTTCTCCTCCTCTCTCTTTTCTTGCTTTCTGGCCTCGTTTGGTTGTGTTGGATTAATCCGGTAGTGTTTCCCACGTCAGCTAGGCTGACAGGCCCAGTAACTGTCAGAGAAAGCATGAACACTTTAATGGACTGTGAACGCTACAGACGGTCCTGGGCTATAAGCTCAAGCTTTCGACCATCTCCAGGGAACTCCCGCCAGACTGCAAAGACGGCGTGATGTGCTGAAGACACAAAGAGGGTGGAGGAGGAGGACGACGGTGGAGGAGGATGGTAGGGAGGAGGGGCTGTGGCGGGAGGAAAAGACAATGGGGGAATTCCACCAGAGGGGAGGGTGAGGGTGCCGGATGAAGGAAGATCTGTAAGTGCAAGTCGCCAGGGAGGGATATTGATGAATGACACTGACGACAGAAATAACGCTAACGCGTCAGTCTTCCTTGCTGTCTACAAAAACAAAACAAACCTGCACCGTCATGAAACCGATGGCGAAACACGACAAAACAATGAGGTCATGTCAGTGGGTTTTTCTTCTTTAACTGTCCAAAATTCATTCCTTGCTACTTTAAAATAGGTGTTTGGACCAAAGCTTTAATGTCCTTCCCAGTCTTTCCACGAAGTATAAGCTGATGAGAAATACATGGGGGAGGGGGGGGGGAGAGAACAAACCCGAACCCTAATGGGTTATTGAGAAAGTGGTCAACGCAAACCGATCAAGTGGGGCAACTGCTTGCACAGTAGTGTAGTTCATAGAAAACAGATCTTCAAATCAATTTTCACATGCACAATGTTTTGAGGTTTGGGGGGAAATGGCAAAAACGTCAGGGGAAAATCAATACTCTAAACATTTCTTGGCAGTCTATGAAATATGTTGGAAAACAGGAGCAAGGACGATCAAGCCCAGTGTCAGATCTACTAGTGACAAATCCACACACACACGCGCACGCGCGCGCACGCACGCACACACAAACATACACGCACAGGAGAGCTGTACACACCATCTCTCTCTCTCTCTCTCTCCCTCTCTCCAGCACAATCTCTGTCTCTCACCAACCCCCTCCTCCAACACAACAGCCAAACTGTGAACTCGAGAAAGGGAAGAAAACTAGAAAACGACTGCATCAGAAAAAGAGCGAGAGAAAAAAAAAAGCGACAAGCATTCAAAGCATCGCTGGCAGCCCTTCGCTGTCTGCCCTTGGTCCATCAAACGCGGATCATGTCTGGAATAATCAGGCAGACCAAACTGTTCCCGGGGCCTGCAAATGGTTCCAGAGAAGTTCCTGCCAACGCAGGCGCCTGCCCCGCCCGTCAAGTCCCCCCCTCGTCCCCCCAACCCTCATTGCTCTTTTGCTATCTCGCCTCGCGCCATCCCCCGAGCTGTCCAGACTTAAGCCTTTGAGCGCGTCCAACGTGGGCGATAAGGCCTCAAAACCAACACGGTCCCCTGCCCTGCCTCCCTCGCCTGTCAATCACGCGGCCATTTCTCATTAACTGTTGAAGGCTTTTAATTCGCCCCCTAATTCGTGCACCTACCCGAGGTACAACATTATCGAGCTTTTCGCGCCTGCCCGGTATCACTCCAATCCCTGCTTTCATCACTCCGGCCCCTGAGCTGTGGGCGAAGGGATCGCCGGCAAGGATTGTCCCCCGGCCCCGGCCTCCCTGTGCAAATCGGGTCCCCGGCTCCAAGTCATGAATGTTAATAGAAAATATCAACTCCGACCTCAAAACAAAGTCACATCCTGGGGATTGGAGAAGAAATGGAGAAGCGCCTAAAAAGAAAGAAAAAAAAAGGGGGGGAAGAGAGGGAAGAAAATTTCAATAGATGCGGAAGAAAGGCTAAAAAGGAGCCCGGGAAATGAGAGCGAAGATTGCGGGAGGGGAGTTTGTGGAATACATCCACAAACAGAAGCGCGGCACGATTGGACACCAGTTTGGGGAGGGACACCAATAGCACTTTTGACAGAAAAGGCAGCAAATAAAAAGCACAGCAATCTGCCGCCACGGCTCTTGCACCACTGTTGCTGCACCCCCCCCCCCCCCCTAAACTTCTCAGTCCACGGACCCTCTCCAAATTCAGCCCGTGCTGTGGGCTTCGGCAGGACGTTGGGAAGACCTGACATGAGAATGAAATTAAAACGGTGCTCAGGCCCGTGCTGTACCTTCTGCAATAAAGCAGTATTAACTCTTGGAGTTTATTCAGACGCCACCAGCCTCAGCCACGTCTCTCTCCATCCACATCCCCCCCCCACCCCCACAAGCCCCCTCCCCCCTCTCTTCTCTCCACCTCTGCGACTGTGGAGCCGTTATATCATCCACGGTGCAGCGTTTTCTATTAGCAGTCCTGGAGATGAGCGCGGCAACGTGTGTGGATTTTGCACTGGTGAAGTCCGGATCAATTCCGGGGCGAGTGTAGCATAATTTCGCTGTCATAACAGATGGGTTGCTCGGCCAAGTGTGGTTTTCAGAGCTCGGGGGCCCGGGGTTGGGGGTCAGACCTGGACATAAAGCTGTCAGGCCCCAGCCTGCGGGGTCGGCCAGTCGAAGCTTCAACGCAGATTTCTGCCATGCTAGCCCTCCCTGCCGCCATCCATCATACACAGCGGGGCAGGCAACGCTTCTTCTCTCTTATGGTATCTTTTCCCCCCACCCGTCTCTGTCCTGCTTCCACAATAAATCTCATTTCTGGCCCAGCCTTAGGAAGACCTGGCGAGTGGAAAGCTAATATTTTGATAGCTAATCAAATGGCCAGATTTTTCCACATGGAAATTCCATCAGCAATGGAGAGGGTTAGTTAAATCTAGCCGCCTCCGCTCATTGTGTGTCCGAGGTCTGGTTCCTCCGAGAGAGTACCGGGAGACACAGGTTTCGACAGAAAAATCCTCGTGTAGTATTTATATTTTCCACTTTATGAAATGAAAACGCGTTTCTAGGCTGGCTAGGGGTATGTGAGTGAGTGAGTGAGTGAGTGAGTGAGTGAGTGAGTGTGTGTGTGTGTGTGTGTGTGTGTGTGTGTGTGTGTGTGTGTGTGTGTGTTATGCATATTCCTAGCATGTCATGATATGGTTATCTTTTTCGCCTTCCTTCAATTTAAACAAACAAAAACAAAACAACAAAAACACCTCCATGTATCTGTAGTGAGTGAATGTGTGTGTGTGTGTGTGTGTGTGTGTGTGTGTGTGTGATGATCAGATCCACAGGGGCCACTCACCGAGAGATGCTGGAAGAGCCATGCCCGCATGATGTTGGTGGCCACTTTGGGGAATATTCCGCGCTTCTTATTCCTCTTGTTGCCGCGGTCATCATCCTCGTCCGCTGTCCCCTCCCCTGAGCCTACACTGTTGTCCAACCCGTCTCCTGCAACACGAAATCATAATACACCATTAAGAATAATACAGTATAAAAAAAAGAAGAAGTAATATTAATGAAGATAATGGCGATACACATTAAAGATTATATGCCACCACGAAAAACTGGGGCACGAAAGAAAGACAGACAAACAAACAAACGACAACCACAAATACTCATGTGGTTCACGATGAGGCTCATGTCATTATCACCTCATCCAGTAATGCTTACAACAGTGCCGTTATTTGTAAAGACGATAATGTTTACTAACATGCAGGCAATTTTGCATACAAGCACAAAGACTACCAACAACAACCATCGTTATCACTCCTCATCGTCGTCAACAATAATAACTAATCTTGAAATTGGTCTCTAGAATGACAATGACACGTTTTGAACTACTGTAATGACAAAACCCTGCACATTTCAGATAACCTGTGAAGACCACTAAAATATCGTGATGTGCAATTCGCATTTTTCCTTGGTACAGAACGACGCACATCCACTACTACAATGATGGGTGGCGGTGATAACACACGGAACAAAACACAGTATTTTCCGGGTTCCCTTGGCAGACAAGCGTGTACTTTGCTGTGTGTACAAAAATAACAGCCGAGTATTTTCCATGTCTATGTACATGGTCTCAGACAGTAAGCCCCAACTCGAGCAGAAATCTGTCAGAACAGAACAACCTGCCAGGGGACCATCTGATAACATCTCAGATAGTGTCTGGAACTTGAGAACTGGTGGGAAGGAGAGGAAGAGTGAGAGAGACGAGGGTGTGTGTATATGTATGTATGTGTGTGTGTGTGTGTGTGTGTGTGTGTGTGTGTGATAGAGAGAGAGAAGCAGGCAGGCAAGCAGACAAAGACAGGCAGAATGGGCCCCCAGTCTGGTTTTTGCACACACATATACAGCCCTGGCCCAGATCTGGCCAAGACGTTACGGAGGCGAGACACGTGCAGAACAATTGCTAACGACGTGCACTCGCCGTGCTAAGCAAACTCTTTAAGAAACCATCTCCCCTGCCAGCGACACTCGGGCATGCCGGCATACGATGACGCCACCGCTTCTGCAATTTCAATCGGAGCGCGGCCTCCTAGCACCTCACCACGACGGCATGTGTTTTTGTGATGGAGGGGCCTGCCGGCTTCCGTGGGCGCCACGGTTGGTGGGGAAGGTTGGTGATAAGTATTTAGCGAGCTAGTCGGCCGTGGCCATGCTGCCACCTCCCCCACCCCCCAGCCCCCGATACCGACAGCGCCAAACTTCAATTAGCATAACGACGCTTTTTGATAAGCACTTATGCATGTCTTGCGCGCGCTCTGCTCGCTACAGTTTCTTGGCAAAGGGGAAAATATGTTCGCAGCGTTGTAACGTGGGCTTTTTTTTTTTTTTCCTTCTTTTTCTTTTATTTTGACTTTGACGGGATAATTGGCAGGTTTATTAAGGTTTAAATTCCTCTTCTATAGCGGCTAGGCTTAGGGCTTTGGTGGTGCGCAGTTGGAGCAGCCTTTGCTGGGCCCGAGCTAAGTACAGAGGTGCAGGTCTCTTTCCCCCATTATTCATTGCTGTTCTCAGTCGCCTATTCGCTGAGAAATTCCAGTTTCGCGCCTCAAAGAATGCTTTAATGCAAGGTGAACAAGACAAAAACCAGAGAGGGCGTGGGAGGATTGGCAATATTATGTCCATGACAAAATTCTTGAGGGGAAAAATGTGGGGACGGGAGAGAGAACAGTTGCGGCGCGCTAGTCAGTCAGTGAACTCTGTAATTCCTTACACTTGAGTTCCTTTCTGAAGCCAAAAAAATGAAAACTGCCTTTGACAGACCTTATCATTTGGGTACATTATCCTATTAAAGGCTTGTGTACAAATCGGCACCAGTGCAACGCGGATCCAACCCCTTACATACCACCATACTGCTACCTCCCTCCGAACCTAACAATGACGGTGATGAAAAAATAATGGAAGTGCCGATAACGAACTGAATTGTGTGGTGGAGAGAGAGAGAGAGAGATGGGAAGAGGAAAACAACGAAGCAAGGTCCCCGATGCCATGGTGCCGACTGTCAGCCTCCCCCACTTGGCTAAAAGACCAGGCCCGTGGAAACAGCCTCTCCAGCAGAGCATGACGGCGAGCCAAACACTGGCAGACGACCTGAGGGGAAAAGGCAGTTTATCGGAGAGAGGCCCAGAGAGCTCTCCAACTGGGCCATTTTATGACCCTCGTGTGCTTCAGGGTCCACCCCAAACAGATATTGTGGGGACAAAATGAATCAGGATTGCCAAGACCGAAACGTAATCAGTGCGGAGCTGGCCTCCTCGACTCAATGCCCTGCCCTTGGAAGCAAGCTGCGCCCCCCAGCCCCACTCCCCTCCTAGCCCTCTCCAAACCCTCCCCCCCCCTTCCGCAACGGGACAAATGGGAAATTTACTTTAGGCAAATTGCGAAAACAATCCAACAGAAAAGCGAGCCTATCCAGCCACAATCAAAAGCCATAGAAGCTTGCAACAAATTTCCAACCGCGCTTCTCTCCCCCTTCTCTCTCTCCCTCTCCCCTACCCCTCCTTCCCCCGGTTTTCCCCCAGGAGGCAGTTGAAGAAATTAAATTTCTTGGTCAAATATTCTCCTTTGCTAAAGATCGGCTCGTGCTGCTTGGCTAGCAGTGATGCAAGGCAGGAGCGGCATCAGTTAGGAAGGCCAGCACGAGGCCCCGAGTGCATTAGACCAACCCCGGAGAGGGACCACCATCTTGGAATTAAAGCCCAGCAGTGAATAATCTCCCCTGAATGTATCTAGCCGGGCCCCAGCAGACCCGCACATTTTCTTTGTATCCAAAAGGCAAATTCCCAGATGGATCTAAGCACATCTTTAAAACGGGGTTCATTCGACGGATTCCTTAATTTTCTTAAGAGGAAATTGCAATAGTGGATGCCGGACCGGCGAGAAGTAGGCGGCAAGGAGGAAGGGGAAAGAAGGGGGTAGAGGGGGCGGGGGCGAGGCCAATGCCGGAGCGAGGCCGAGCCCTAGACAACAAATAATCAATGGCACTGCAAGCACGGGCAAGGCGCGAACTGTCATGTTGAAGATCTCCTAGTGGCTATTTCTACCCTGCTCTCGCAATCTGTGACTTCATTTCCTTCTGATAGACCTGCCACTCCAGGGCGGTGCGTTTTACACAGCTGTCAATTACACCCCTCCTCCGTCACCTCTCCACTGGCTCCCGGACCCTGCTTGAATACACATCATTAGCCGCCGAGGCGACACGAAACAAAGCGAACTAAATGCGGCCACAGTTCCAGTCTTACGCAATTTGCATCATCTCCATCTCGCGCTGACTGACAGGTCGTCGAATCCATCGTGGACAAGGAGCCGCGTGAAGATGCTCCAGCAGATCGTCCGGGCCGAGGTAGCAAAGGGTTCCAGAGGAGCGGGTGTCAGGGTAAGAACCTGGCCAAATATTTGCCCCGCAACCCCGTGACTGGCACTGAGACCCTTCCGCGATTATACCGTGCATGAGGTCGCAACCTGGATCCTGTGTGTGCGCTCTTCCGTCTGCAGAGGGGCCCCACTCCCGATAAAGACGCTGGAGGGTCCTTTGCTCTGACAATTTAAGTACTTTCACAAACTTCGTCCAAAACTTCCAAACTATCAGCCTGACGTCTACTTCCACGACTTACAGACTCCTGTGGGAAATGGGAGGCTTGGATCGGGATGGAAACAAGGAGAAGTGACACACACACACACAGTGAGAGAGAGAGAGAGAGAGAGAGAGAGAGAGAGAGAGAGAGAGAGAGAGAGAGAGAGAGAGAGAGAGAAACACAGATGAATGAATCACAACGACCTTGAACTTGAATGAAGGAGGCGTGAGACAATATTTATACCATCGTCTAAAAATGATTAAATAAATGCAAGCATTACTGGAAACACATTGTGTTATCAACAAATTTTGTGTGCAACTGTAACTGCTATTGTCAAGGTTTTTTTGTTTGTCGGTTGACAACAATTACTGAGATAGAGACACTGGGCTAGTT
>JAAQRG010001405.1:0-10617 GCA_011634625.1 Babylonia areolata | reverse complement strand
AAACACACACACACACACACACACACACACACACACAACCACCACCACACCTACCAATAACAAAACAAAAAGTACCACCCCCCACTCACCGCTTAAAAACTGGACCAGCACCAACACCCGCCACAGCACTGGGGGGAGGAGGGAGGGTGAGCTCCACCACCCCCACCCTCCCCTTCCGTTCAGCAGGCCGGCTCACGGCGGGGATCCGCAACGACCTGGGGGGCTGCTGGTCCACCGACACTGCTGCCGACGCCGACACCGATGCCGCTGCGGCCAGGATGTGTTGGGCCTGTCTCCTGGCCAGGTTGTCGATCAGCTGACGGACAGTGGGCACCTTGGCCCCGTGGTGCAGGTGCAGGCAGGGTAGTGGGGGGGCCGTGGGGGCCTGGGGTTTGGGCCTGCCCTGCTGCTGCTGTTTTTGCTGTTGTTGTTGCTTCTGTGGTGGTGATAGTGGTTGTTGTTGCTTCTGTGGTGGTGATAGTGGTTGTTGTTGCTGCTGTGGTTGTTGTTGCTGCTGTGGTTGTTGTTTCTGCTGTGGTGGTTTCTGCTGTGGTGGTTGTTGCTGCTGTTCCTGTCGCTGGCAGTGGTGGAGGAGAGGCAGGCGCGTGTCATGGGAAGAGGAGGGGGCAGGTTTAGGGGGGTGGGAGGGTTTGGGGGCGGGAAGGGGCACGGGAGCCCCGTGGCTGTAGAGCTGGGCCAGCAGCGGGCAGCCGGCCGGGAGACGCAAGGTGCCGTCAGGTTCAAACCTCAGTCCGGCGACAGGCCGGTCCCTGGTGGGCACTGCTGCTGGGGGCATCAGGTGTAGTGTGTGTGTGTGTGTGTGTGTGTGTGTGTGTGTGTGTGTGTGTGTGTGTGTGTGTGTGTGTGTGTGTGTGTGCGTGCGTGCATGCGTGCGTGGAATGAATTAGCAGATTTATGGACATTTTCGTTTTTTTACCAAAGGATTCACCACTTTTTGTGCCCATTAATCTGACATATTCTCTTTTCTATATTGCGATGATGAAAGTTGATGGCAGTTATAAAGATGGTGCTACAGGGATCCATTAAGTTTGGCACTGTTTGACAACACTGCACCCTGTTCATACATCCCGCTGTCAGCCAGGCTGGAAGATACACACACCTGCAGTGTTTGCCAGGAAATGTGAGCAACTCATCCAATGACGATCCGTAAAGTGGATGACGCTGGGCTGTAAGGTCCTGTCTTCCCATTTGAGCCACAGCACTCAGCGATTGGGTTCGAACCCGCGTGCCCCAAGTCGTCAGTCCAAGACACTAACCACTGCGCCACGGCGGCTGGTGAATTCACCAGTACTGGGTTATGGGGGTCAAAAGGCATAACAACTTAGAGCGAGATTTCTTCATTAATTCACACTGTTATCAACGACAAAGGACTATATATCATTCTACGGTGGAAATCGAACTCGGTATCCCTCACTTTCTTCAATAAAACTCTCTCCCTCTCTCCCACCCTCCACCACCCCCTCTACCCCCACACCCCTCTCTCCCTCTCTTCCCCCCGCCCCCCTCCCCCAACCGCTTTCTCTCTCTCTCTCTCTCTCTCTCTCTCTCTCTCTCTCTCTCTCTCTCTCTTCCCCCCGCACCCCTCTCTGTGTAACAAACCCACCACTATAATCCCCGAGTGGAAAGAGAACGTGCACTGACGGAGGCAAAAGAAAAAAAAAAAGGAAAAGAAAAGACAAGACAGTCGGCGTTTTATTATTGCTGACAACAATGGCCTTTCCGTGACTCGTTCAACTAAAAACCCGTTTCCTTCTTCCAGCAAATTAATAATGCCACGTGCAGATTGACATTTTTGCGTGGGGAATTACTTCCTTTATAAGCTGTTACTCTCAATGATGTCCTTCATGAAGAAAAGGAATACACCATCCAAGTAACCGTGTTTCTTTTTTTCTTTTTTTCTCGGAGTATTTCTCCCCAACTACGGGCCTACAGAGGACGCCGTAACGGCGATTCAACGTCGCAGTTTGTATTTGTGTCTCAGTTGGTATTAACTTTGAGTGTTGCTGTATGCATGTTCCGAGGGGGCAAGGCATTCATGTATGTATCACAGATTGAACACATAGTTTCTCTTACTGAGATAACAAGGAAAAGGGTGGCATGATGGTTAAAACGTTTCTCTGCCAATACAGTGTCCGTGACAGCGTGGGTTCTATTTTCGCTCTCACCCTGACGGGCGCAATAGCCGAGTGGTTAAAGCGTTGGACTGTCAATCTGAGGGTCCCCGGGTTCGAATCACGGTGACGGCGCCTGGTGGGTAAAGGGTGGAGATTTTTACGATCTCCCAGGTCAACATATGTGCATACCTGCTAGTGCCTGAATCCCCTTCGTGTGTATATGTAAGCAGAAAATCAAATACGCACGTTAAAGATCCAGTAATCCATGTCAGCGTTCGGTGAGTTATGGAAACAAGAACATACCCAGCATGCACACCCCCGAAAACGGAGTATGGCTGCCTACATGGCGGGGTAAAAACGGTCATACACGTAAAAGCCCACTCGTGTGCATACGAGTGAACGCAGAAGAAGAAGAAGCTCTCACCCTTACTCTCAAGTTTGACTGGGTAAATCAAACAGCGTCTAGTCATTCAGACGTGACGATAAACCGAGGCCCGTGTGCGGCATGAACTTGGCGCACTGGAAAAAGAACCCACGGCAACAAAAACTGTTGTCCTCTGGCACAATTCTGTAGAAGAAATCCACTCTGATGGGTAGCCCACATAATCATATAGGCCTGACAGACAGGCAGGCACACAGACAGACAGACACACAGACAGACAGACACACAGACAGACAGGCACACAGACAGACAGGCAGATACACACAGACACACACACACACACAGACACACACACACACACACTTTATGCCACTTTATGCCGAGGATCTTTCATAGGCATCTCTGGTGAAACTGTTCAAGCTGTTCAATGTGACGGCGATACGTCGTCCATGTTTCACAGCAGTACAACAAAGTGATCAGCACAACAGCTCTGTAGGTTTTGATTTTGGTGCTGAGCCTGATGCCTTTGTTGTTCCACAGCCTGTTGTTGAGTCTGCCAAAGGCGGAGCTGGCTTTGGTGATGCGCAGCATCACTTCTGCATCAAGGGCTCCGCTGCTGCATAGGGTGCTGCCCAGGTAGCAAAACTTGTCGACGGATCTGATCTCTGTGTCATCGATCTTGATTACAGGTGGGGGGGTCGGGGGTGGGGGGTGGGGGTACTGGCGTTCTGTGAGCTAGCTGGTTGGTACATGGACTCGGTCTCGCTGAGGCTGATGGTGAGTCCAGAACGCCTGCAGGAGGTTGAGAACCTGTCCATAATGAACTGCATGTCCTCATGGGTGTGCGCAGCAAGCGCGCAGTCATCAGTGAAGAGGAACTCTCTCAACAGTGCCTTAAACACCCTGGACCTAGCGTGGAGTCGCCGCAAGTTGAAAAGTTTGCCATCTGTGCGAAACTGAATGTAGATGCCCCGGTCACAGTCTTGGAAGGCGTCAATCAGCGTGGAAGAGAAGAGAATGGAGAAAAGAGTGGGTGCTAGGATGCAGCCCTGCTTCACCCCATTTACCACAGGGAACGGACCTGACATGTCCGTATTTTCCTGTACTCTCGCCTGTATGCCATCATGGAATGACGCATTCAGCAGGATTAGGCTCTCTGGGCAGCCGAACTTTAGGAGGATCTTCCACAGACCACGGCGGTTCCCCATGTAAAGGGCCTTAGTAAGGTCTACAAAGACCATGTGGAGCTCCTTGTTCTGCTCACGGCACTTCTCTTGCATCTGGCGTACGGCAAACACCATGTCACATGTTCCCCTGCCTGAGCGGAAACCTCACTGTGCTTCAGGGATGACTGTGTTGGAGACATGGTCAACCAGTCTGTTCAGTGTGATGCGGGCGAAGATCTTGCCGGCGATGCAGAGGAGAGAGATTCCACGATGGTTATCGCAGGATGTTTTGTCTCCCGTTTGTAAATGTGGACAATTGAAGCATCCTTGGAATCCTGGGGGAACTCCCCTCTCTCCCAGATTGGAACAGGGTGGTCAGTTTGTCAGCACCTCGCCTCCATACTTGTAGATGTCGGCCTGGATTCCATCCGCTCCTGGTGCTTTTCCTGACGTTGTCAGCTTCAGGGCCTTCCGGGTCTCGGCCTTGGTAGGAGGGGCAGCTAGCGAGTCATTGACTGGTAGCTGTGGGAGGGCTGCAATTGCCTCGTCAGATACGGACGAGTCCCTGTTGAGGAGGGTGTTGAAGTGCTCTGCCCAGCGGGCAAGGATGTCTTTCTTGTCTGTCAAGAGGGTGGTTGGTCCAAGGTTCGGCCAGGGGTTGATCCTGTGACTCTCGGCCCATACACAGCTCAGAGACCATCATGGAAGGTCTTCATGTCGTGAGCATCAGCAGCGGACTGAAGCTCTTCGGACTTTCTCTCCCACCAGGTGTTCTTTATCTCACGCAGCCTCTTCTGTACGAGTTGCTTGGTTTGCAAGTACTGGTTATTCTTCCTCTGGCAGTCTTATCGGAAATGAGATCCTGATGCCGTAGATGCAGTGCGTTCAGGAGATTGGAGATTCCAGACTCGTTCTCGTCAAACCAGTCTTTGTGGCTCCTCTGTACAAAGCCGAGTGTGTCAGCTGCTGCTGTGTACACAGCATCTCTAAAGGTACTCCATACCTCTTCTACATCAATCGATGCAGGAAATTCTTGGAGAGCTGCTTGGATTTGCTGCTGCAGCACGTCCTTGGTGATAGGGAGGCGGTGGATGTTCAGCTTCCTAGGGGGTTTCTGCCTGGCTGGTTGGAGCTTGCGTGCAAGTCTGATGTTCATCTTGCTGCGTACCAGGCGATGGTCCGACCAACAGACTGTTCCTCTCATGCAGCGTGTAATGGAAACATCACCTCTGTCCCTCTGCCGGACAATCACATAGTCCAGCATGTGCCATTGCTTGGAGCGGGGGTGCATCCATGTATTCTTGTACTTGTCCGCTTGTTGGAAGAGGGTGCTGGTGATGGCCAGTCCATGCTGCGCGCAGAGCAAGAGCAAAAGCAGTCCGTTGGGGTTGCACTTGCCAGTGCCGTGCTGTCCTAGGACTTTTGGCCACGAGGAGAAGTCCACGCGAACACAGGCATTGAAATCCCCAAGGATGATCAGCCTGTCCTTTCTGTCTACCGCTGAAATGCGGCTGAGCTCCTCGTGATGTCATCAGGTTTGGTCATCGTCGGGGCATAGCAGCTGATGACTGTGGCGAAGCGATCCTCGGACAGCTTCAGACGCAGGGTCATCAGCCTATCGTTTATACCACGTGGAAGGCTGGCAAGCTGTCGTGCAAGTTTGATTTGTATGGTAAAGCCCACGCCTGAGGTTCTTGGGGTGCCATCTGCCTTCCCAATGCAGCAGAAGGTGTAGCCCCCTCCAGCTGGGTTTCACTGGCAAACCTGGTTTCGCTCAGGGCTGCTATGTCCACCAAGTAGCGATCAAGCATTCTGGCAATGAGCGCTGTGCGCCTTTCTGGTCTGTCGTCTCTGTCTAAAAGGGTGCGAACATTTCAGGCACCCAGAGTCAGGGCATGACTCCTGGTTCTTTTCTTCTGTTGTTTTCGACCGCTAGTGTTGGATGTCCAAGTAGGTGCGGTTTCCTACTAGGTACTAGGTGAGGCAGGCTTTGTTTAGGGATCCTTTTATCTCCCCTTCCCCGTGTGGGGAGAGCAGTGCTGTCCCTAAAAAGGGCTGCTCTGACTCTGTGGGAGGATACAGGCGCCGCATCTGCCCCAGTCTACTGCGGACGACCATCACCCCACAGCCGCCTGCGTGCAGAGTCGTGACTAGGAACTGCCAGCAGCATCCTCTGCCTGTCCCCGTTACCACTTCTCCATCGCCGCAGGGCTTGGGAAAGCTGGGTTTTGAAGGGCTAGCTCGTCGTTCCGACATTAGCCTGACCAGCACAGGTGACTGTTCTTTAGTGAAGAGGAGTTGCGCAGTCCCTTCCCCATTCTCTCGCCTGCCGACGCTCACAGTCCCACAGGTGCAGATATTGCCACGTGTAGAACGGCCTCGGCAGGTGCAGGTTGTTTCTTCGGAGTTCCGTCTCCTATGAGGACTTCCAACCAAGGATAAGAGCTCCCCCTGCCCTTTGGTCATCCTCCTCCACCTTCACAGCCGTTGGGAAAGGTTTCCTCCTCCGCCTGGTCCGTCGTTGGGAGACTTCACATGCGGCAGGTAGTACTGGGTTACATGGTACCAGTAGCAAGGGCTATGCCCCTGATCTGACCTCAGACAGACACACAGACCGACAGGCAGACAGGCACACAGACAGACAGACACACAGAGAGACAGGCACACACACACACACACACACACACACAGAGGCAGACACAAACACAGACAGACACACACAGAGACAGACACACAGACACACACACTGCGGGTCTCTTTGAATCGAGAATTCTTTTTGTCCTTTCAGTAACAATGACAACAATGGTTGTAAAAAAACAACAATCAGAACAATACGAATAATGATAATAAAAATACAGTTGTGGTCCGTTCAACAGTATACAGGCAAGACAGCTGCTCCAGTGAACGACCCAGGTCCTCTGTTGTTCACGTCTTTCGTTCCCTCAGATCACTAGGGAGGGAGAGAGGGAGGGGTGAGGATTTGTGGCACACGACCTCTGCTTCCCACAAAGGGATCTTGCCTCAAGCGACTCGCCTTTCAGGGGACTCACTTTTTGTGTCGATCATTTCAAAGGATTAAAAGAGAGTGTCTGAGAGCCAGCCAGCGAAAGAGAGGGAGAAGAGGGGAGGGGGCGACATACCAGAACGCATGCACACGGACACGCATGCACAAGTACGCACGCACGCACGCACGCACGCACACACACACACACACACACACGTCTATACCTGAGCAACTGGAGACAATGAAGCTAGTGTTTATGATGGTAACAAATTACCCGATTTACCCCAAATGCCTCAAAACTAAAGAAAGGTGCAACCACATGCGGAAATACATATTACAATGTTAATTTGTCCTGTGTACATAATTATGTAGGCTATGTATTGTGTGCGCTTGTGTGCATGTGTGTGTGTGTGTCTGTGGTGTGCCCCCCCCACCCACCCACCCACCCACCCACACACGCCACAACACACACACACACACACACACACACACACACATTCACCCCATTCCTAACCTTCCACCCATCAACACACACACACACATACACACCAATCCACCTATCCACCCACCCACAAAACCAAACCAGCCGTTTCCATGACAAAAGCCAAACTCGGCACCCACCTGGTCGCAGCATGGTCACCCCGACAAAGACGCTGAGCGCTGCTGACGATCACTACAGACAAAACCTGACCAAAGTCTCCAGCAGAGAGAGAGCATTGCCTGGCCCGGCCACCTCCACACACCAACCAGCACTCTTTCCCTCAGTAGGACCACCAGTTGCCCTTCAATACAACCACCACAGTTTCCCTCAATGGGACCACGCGCAGAGCTGAATACTAGGCTGAAAACACGGCGCTTCTCTCTCTCTCTCTCTCTCTCTCTCTCTGTGCTGTTGTGCGCTGCTACAAGAGCACACACACACACACACACACACACACACACACACACACACACAGCGTCTTTCTGATCGAACTGTAAACCACGCTGTCATACAAGTTTTTTTTAAACAGATCATTTTTATTTTTTCTTCAGCTGCGAGAAAACAGGATTTCGGTCTCGTTCTGTCTCTGCCACTTTATCAGTGTGTCAGTCTCTTTATCAGTGTGTCTTATTCAGTGTCTGTCTCTTTATCAGTGTCTCTGTCTCTTTATCAGTGTCTGCCTCTTTATCAGTGTCTTTATCAGTGTCTGTCTCTTTATCAGTGTCTGCCTCTTTATCAGTGTCTGTCTCTTTATCAGTGTCTTTATCAGTGTCTGTCTCTTTATCAGTGTCTGCCTCTTTATCAGTGTCTGCCTCTTTATCAGTGTCTTTATCAGTGTCTGTCTCTTTATCAGTGTCTTTATCAGTGTCTGCCTCTTTATCAGTGTCTGCCTCTTTATCAGTGTCTCTGTCTCTTTATCAGTGTCTGCCTCTTTATCAGTGTCTCTGTCTCTTTATCAGTGTCTGCCTCTTTATCAGTGTCTGTCTCTTTATCAGTGTCTTTATCAGTGTCTGCCTCTTTATCAGTGTCTTTATCAGTGTCTGCCTCTTTATCAGTGTCTGTCTCTTTATCAGTGTCTGCCTCTTTATCAGTGTCTCTGTCTCTTTATCAGTGTCTGCCTCTTTATCAGTGTCTCTGTCTCTTTATCAGTGTCTGCCTCTTTATCAGTGTCTGTCTCTTTATCAGTGTCTTTATCAGTGTCTGCCTCTTTATCAGTGTCTTTATCAGTGTCTGCCTCTTTATCAGTGTCTGTCTCTTTATCAGTGTCTGCCTCTTTATCAGTGTCTCTGTCTCTTTATCAGTGTCTGCCTCTTTATCAGTGTCTCTGTCTCTTTATCAGTGTCTGCCTCTTTATCAGTGTCTGTCTCTTTATCAGTGTCTTTATCAGTGTCTGCCTCTTTATCAGTGTCTTTATCAGTGTCTGCCTCTTTATCAGTGTCTGTCTCTTTATCAGTGTCTGCCTCTTTATCAGTGTCTCTGTCTCTTTATCAGTGTCTGCCTCTTTATCAGTGTCTCTGTCTCTTTATCAGTGTCTGCCTCTTTATCAGTGTCTGTCTCTTTATCAGTGTCTTTATCAGTGTCTGCCTCTTTATCAGTGTCTTTATCAGTGTCTGCCTCTTTATCAGTGTCTGTCTCTTTATCAGTGTCTGCCTCTTTATCAGTGTCTCTGTCTCTTTATCAGTGTCTGCCTCTTTATCAGTGTCTCTGTCTCTTTATCAGTGTCTGCCTCTTTATCAGTGTCTTTATCAGTGTTTTTATCAGTGTCTGCCACTTCATCAGTGTCTCTGTCTCTTTATCAGTGTCTGCCTCTTTATCAGTGTCTGTCTCTATATCAGTGTCTTTATCAGTGTCTGTCTCTTTATCAGTGTCTGCCTCTTTATCAGTGTCTCTGTCTCTTTATCAGTGTCTGCCTCTTTATCAGTGTCTTTATCAGTATCTGCCTCTTTATCAGTGTCTGCCTCTTTATCAGTGTCTCTGTCTCTTTATCAGTGTCTCTGTCTCTTTATCAGTGTCTGCCTCTTTATCAGTGTCTCTGTCTCTTTATCAGTGTCTCTGTCTCTTTATCAGTGTCTGTCTCTTTATCAGTGTCTGTCTCTTTATCAGTGTCTGCCTCTTTATCAGTGTCTCTGCCTCTTTATCAGTGTCTGCCTCTTTATCAGTGTCTCTGTCTCTTTATCAGTGTCTCTGTCTCTTTATCAGTGTCTGCCTCTTTATCAGTGTCTTTATCAGTATCTGCCTCTTTATCAGTGTCTGCCTTTTTATCAGTATCTGCCTCTTTATCAGTGTCTGCCTTTTTATCAGTATCTGCCTCTTTATCAGTGTGTCTCTTTATCAGTGTCTGCCTCTTTATCAGTGTCTTTATCAATATCTGTCTCTTTATCAGTGTCTGTCTCTTTATCAGTGTCTGCCTCTTTATCAGTGTCTTTATCAATATCTGTCTCTTTATCAGTGTCTGTCTCTTTATCAGTATCTGCCTCTTTATCAGTGTCTGTCTCTTTATCAGTGTCTGCCTCTTTATCAGTGTCTTTATCAATATCTGTCTCTTTATCAGTGTCTGTCTCTTTATCAGTGTCTGCCTCTTTATCAGTGTCTTTATCAATATCTGTCTCTTTATCAGTGTCTGTCTCTTTATCAGTATCTGCCTCTTTATCAGTGTCTGTCTCTTTATCAGTGTCTGCCTCTTTATCAGTGTCTTTATCAATATCTGTCTCTTTATCAGTGTCTGTCTCTTTATCAGTGTCTGCCTCTTTATCAGTGTCTTTATCAATATCTGTCTCTTTATCAGTGTCTGTCTCTTTATCAGTATCTGCCTCTTTATCAGTGTCTGTCTCTTTATCAGTGTCTGCCTCTTTATCAGTGTCTTTATCAATATCTGTCTCTTTATCAGTGTCTGTCTCTTTATCAGTGTCTGCCTCTTTATCAGTGTCTCTGTCTCTTTATCAGTGTCTGTCTCTTTATCAGTGTCTGCCACTTTATCAGTGTCTGTCTTTATATCAGTGTCTGCCACTTTATCAGTGTCTCTGTCTCTTTATCAGTGTATGCCTCTTTATCAGTGTCTCTCTCTCTTTTTTTCAGTATCTCTTTATCAGTGTCTGCCTCTTCATCAGTGTCTCTCTCTCTTTTTCAGTGTCTCTGCCACTTTTTCAGTGCCTGTCACTTTTTCATTGACTCTGTCTCCTTTTCAGTGTCTCTGCCTCTATTTCACTGTCTCTGCCCCTTTTTCAGTGTCTGTCTCTTCATCAGAGTCTCTGCCCCTTTTTCAGTGTCTGTCTCTTCATCACTGTCTCTGCCCCTTTTTCAGTGTCTCTGTCTCTTTTTCTGTGTCTGCCTCTTCACTGTCTCTGACTCTTTTTCTGTGTCTGCCTCTTCACTGTCTCTGACTCTTTTTCTGTGTCTGCCTCTTCACTGTCTCTGACTCTTTTTCTGTGTCTGCCTCTTCACTGTCTCTG
>JAAQRG010001395.1:0-10642 GCA_011634625.1 Babylonia areolata | reverse complement strand
GCTGTCATCTCACTGTGGTAAGGCTCAAAGACAGGTGTGACTGTCAGTACAGGGCTGTCATCTCACTGTGGTAAGGCTCAAAGACAGGTGTGATTGTCAGTACAGGGCTGTCATCTCACTGTGGTAAGGCTCAAAGACAGGTGTGACTGTCAGTAAAGGGCTGTCATCTCACTGTGGTAAGGCTCAAGGCTCAGAGTACGTGTCAGTTTGTAAGCCACCATTCTTTATTTTGGACGTCTTCCTCTGGGGTTAAATTACGTTTGTCCAGCAGAATCAATCACGTCCTTGGAACTGGAGTGAAAGCTGACCTCACACTGACCTCACACTGATATCACACTGACCTCACACTACACTGACCTCACACTGATCTCATACTGACCTCACACTACACTGACCTCACACTGATCTCACACAGACCTCACACTACACTGACCTTACACTGATCTCACACTACACTGACCTCACCTTGACATCACACTGACCTCACACTACACTGACCTCACACTACATTGACCTCACACTGACCTC
Organism: Babylonia areolata; assembly: GCA_011634625.1. Taxonomy (NCBI): domain Eukaryota; kingdom Metazoa; phylum Mollusca; class Gastropoda; order Neogastropoda; family Buccinidae; genus Babylonia; species Babylonia areolata. The sequence continues at coordinate 10,114 of JAAQRG010001395.1, read as the reverse complement.
ACACTACACTGACCTCACGCTACACTGACCTCACACTGATCTCACACTGACCTCACACTACACTGACCCCACACTACACTGACCTCATACTACACTGACCTCACACTACACTGACCTCACACTACACTGACATACTACACTGACCTCACACTACACTGACCTCACACTACACTGACCTCACACTACACTGACCTCACACTGACCTCACACTACACTGATCTCACTGACCTCACACTACACTGACCTCACACTACACTGACCTCACACTACACTGATCTCACACTGACCTCACACTACATTGATCTCATACTACACTGACCTCACACTACACTGACCTCATGCTACACTGACCTCACACTGACCTCACACTACACTGACCTCATGCTACACTGACCTCACACTGATCTCACACTGACCTCACACTACACTGACCTCACACTACACTGACCTCACACTGACCTCACACTACACACTACACTGACCTCACACTACACTGACCTCATGCTACACTGACCTCACACTGACCTCACACTACACTGACCTCATGCTACACTGACCTCACACTGATCTCACACTGACCTCACACTACACTGACCTCACACTACACTGACCTCACACTGACCTCACACTACACACTACACTGACCTCACACTACACTGACCTCATGCTACACTGACCTCACACTGACCTCACACTACACTGACCTCATGCTACACTGACCTCACACTGATCTCACACTGACCTCACACTACACTGACCTCACACTACACTGACCTCACACTGACCTCACACTACACACTACACTGACCTCACACTACACTGACCTCATGCTACACTGACCTCACACTGACCTCACACTACACTGACCTCATGCTACACTGACCTCACACTGATCTCACACTGACCTCACACTACACTGACCTCACACTACACTGACCTCACACTGACCTCACACTACACACTACACTGACCTCACACTACACTGACCTCATGCTACACTGACCTCACACTGACCTCACACTACACTGACCCCACACTACACTGACCTCACACTACACTGATCTCATACTACACTGACCTCACACTACACTGACCTCATACTACACAGACCTCACACTACACTGACATACTACACTGACCTCACACTACACTGACCTCACACTACACTGATCTCACACTGACCTCACACTACACTGACCTCACACTACACTGACCTCACACTACACTGACCTCACACTGACCTCACACTGATCTCACACTATACTGACCTCACACTGACCTCACACTACACTGATCTCATACTACACTGACCTCACACTACACTGATCTCATACTACACTGACCTCACACTACACTGACCTCACACTGATCTCATTCCACCAAGGTTCGGCAGTCATGGGGTTACCCTAAGGCACAGACATCCACCACTTGTTTTTACTTTGAAGTGTGTGTGTGTGTATGCGTGTGCGTCTGTGTGTGCGAACGCGCCTGCGCGTGTGTGTGCGCGCGCGCGTGTGTGTGTGCTCGCGTGAGTACGTACGTGCGTGCGTATGTGTGTGTGTGTGTGTGTGTGTGTGTGTGTGTGTGTGTGTGTGTGTGTGTGTGTGTGTGTTTGTGTGCTTCTGGCCTGTATTCCCTACGGTCGTTGTGGTCTTCAGATCATTAATTTGTGGTCAGAGTCCGCCAGCGGCCCCTTCCCTGTGGTTAGTGCTGGATGCTGGGTGTGGTCAATGGCAGTTCGATGGCGCACAATCCGGCAACGGGCACTGTGATGGTGGGGGAGGGGGGCCAGGGGGGTAACTCCCTGCCGGGGGAATTATTGCTTCCAGCGCTTTCAGTCTACTCTCTGTCTCTGTCTCTCCCTCTCTCCTTGCATGTGTGTGTTTGTGTGTGTCTCTCTTTCGCCCACTATCTCTCTTTGTCTATCTGTCTGTCTCTCTGTGTGTTCCTCTCCCAGTCTCGGTCTCTCTCCTCTCTCTCTGTCTCAACCTGTCTGTGTGACTGTGTGTCTCTGAATAAAGAAAGGAAGGAAACACCATCATTCCTTGTGGCTGGTCCACGTTTGTGGTTCTCATAAAAACAGACCTTCTCCATCGGAATGGTCAGGTGACTTGTTTGCAGAAAACAGCTGCACTCTGTGTGTGTGTGTGTGTGTGTGTGTGTGTGTGTGTGTGTGTGTGTGCGCGCGCACATTTTTTATCACTGTTTATCTACCTGTCTAGCTGTATCTTTTACTCTCTGCTCTCTAGGTATCAGCCAGTCTCTTTGTTTCTGACCAGACGCATTTTTAAATACTGGAGTTGCGAAACACATTTGATTGATTTTCTTCTTCCTCTCTCCCTTCCGTCCTTCCTCCCTCACACGCACATACACACGTAAGCACATACAGACACAACACACATCCGCACGTACGAACATACACATCTGTCCGTCTTATATGATATATGAAAAATCTACTCAACTACATCTACTACCACTACACCCACCCCACCCGCATAAGCACACACACACACACACACACACACACACACACAGAGAAACACACACACGCACGCACGCATACACGCACGAACACACTCACATACACACACACACACAAACACTCACTCACACACACGAATCTTCAGTTTGATATCACATATGAGAAAAGTTGAATCAAAGCACATTCACCAATACACCCCTCTCCCTCCCACGCACAAACACACATGAGTACACACACACACACACACATGAGTACACACACACACACACATGAGCAAACACACACACACACACACACACACACACTCCAACCCTCCCCCCCCCCATCTCCCTAAACTAGCCAGTGCACCCGGACTTCGCACTGAAAAATAAAACAACCACATCAGAAACGCACCACAGCGAAAAGAAACCGGACTAACAGACACAAAACAGACAAAAAAAAAAGAAAAGAAAAAAAGACACCAGATGGAACAAACAAATCAACAAATCAACAACACACAACACTTTCACGGGCCGGAGAAAAGGACACACAAGGCTTTCAATTTCCCACTCCGTCTGTTCAGTCTTACCCGCCCTGTCTCTGCAGTTGTGTGTGGGTGTTTGGGGGTGGGGGTGGGGGGCTGAATGGGGGCGGCTATGAGGGGGACGAGCGGGAATCCTTTCAAAGCTCGCCTCATGCACCTCATTCAACGTAGAGGAACTCCAGCCTGCTCCCCTCCACCACTGGCACCCAGAGAGAGGCTTAATTAATCAGACCCCTGCCGCCAGAAGACGAGTAAAAGAAATAACCCTCGTTAAACAGGTTGTTTGTTTGTTTGATATTTTGCCTGCTGCACTACCCTACCTCACCCTACCGACGCCCTGTCCGGTCCTTTAAACCGGCATCCCCCCTGTAACCTCGTGTGTGTGAGTGAGTGTGTGTGTGTGTGTGTGTGTGTGTGTGTGTGTGTGTGTGTGTGTGTGTTCCATCGTTGTCCTGAGGTACGTGTGCGAGTGAGATGGGTGCATTTGCTTCTGTTTCCAATCGGTAAAGTGGATGGCGCACACTGATTCCGACCAAACGATGGGACCCTTATCAACTGAATTATATCAGATAAAAAAAATTAAAAAAAACACAACAAAAAGCACACATACAAAAAACAACAAAAGTCCGGTTTATGCAAACAGATTTATAAATGAAGTGACAGATTTATGAATAATTTGACAAACAGACGATGGTTCAACACACAGATTTATGAATAATTTGACAAACAAACGATGTTTCAACACACAGATTTATGAATAATTTGACAAACAAACGATGGTTCAACACACAGATTTATGAATAATATGACAAACAAACGATGGTTCAACACACATATTTATGAATTTGACAAACGAATGGTTCTACATTTGTGGACTCCATTGAAACCAAAAAAAAAAAAGAAGAAAAAGAAAACGAACACATAACAAATGTTCTACCTTTGTAACCGAATAAACACACACACACACACAAATGTAAAAACAATGGCAAGAATTTTTCCACTCATTCCTCCCTCAACCCCCCCCCCTCCCCCATCCCCCGTGAATGATGGAATCAACTACACACATTCTAATGACCTAGTTATTATCAATGCTTCCAACCATTTGAGACGAACGAAAGCTTTAATTCTTAGTCGTCACCGTTGTAACAGAACAATACGGTTTCGTGAGTCTTTTACACTGATGAACTACTTGCATTGTTAATCCCAGGAATATGCCTCTGTCTTTGTGGCATCGAAGAATGTCATCTTTCTCTCTGTCTATGCCTCTCTCTCTGTGTCTTTTTCTCTCTGTCTCTCTCCCACACACTTCTTTTTCCACCCTTCTGTCTGTCTCTCCCTGACCCCCTCATACACACATCAGTATTCATACGAAAATGTCTCTTCCTCCCCGAGCACCGTCACTTCAAAGACAACACCACAGTTTAAGATATGAGGCATCACAAGATGTAATGCGCTGCGCAAAAAATCTGGTCTTCGCCAGTTCACAATCAATACTGGCGAGAATCTCTCTCTCTCTCTGTCACTTACTCACTCTCTCCCCCTTACACACACACACACAAACATACACACATATGTATACATATATATATATATATATATATATACATAACATGCATATATATGCATGTGTGTGTGTGTGTGTGCGCGCGCGCGTGTGTGTGTATGAATTATAAACCCAGGCCCAAATGTCGTCGTTTTCCATAACGAAGGGAATGAAGCGTCGGATTTCAGTCTCGGTTCAAGTTTTAACCTAAAAAACTAATTTGCACCAGGGGATGTGATAATGGTGAGGCGTGAGTCTTCAAATCTCTGTTTGAAACTCATGTTAGCCATACTGTTCCTCCAGGTTTTAATCTTGGGATTTTCTGTCAAGAGAGAAAGATAGGGAGGGACGGAGAGAGGGGGTGGGGGGGAGGAAGGGAGACAGAGACAGTGTGTGTGTGTGTGTGTGTGTGTGTGTGTGTGTGTGTGTGTGTGTGTAAATAGACAGACGTACATATGTATGGGTTGATGGATGAACAAATAGATGGGTTGAGAGAGACAGATAGATCGATAGACAGAGAGAGAACAAGAACAAGAACAAGAACAAAATTTTAATCTCCAGGCCTCCGGCCCCTAGAAAGAGGTCAAAAGTACACAATATGGTGATCACTCAGCCACAACAAAATGTAAAATACGTACTAACTTAACCTGTAGAACAAAAGTGCTTCTCGTGCATAGTAAATTAATTCTAACTTTCATCATTGTTGTCACAGAATTCCTGTCGTATCTTCAGGGCATTAAATATATAAATGCATAGTTTACGAATACTGTAAACAGAACCATTCTTCATCAAGTGAACATACGATTGACCTTCAGAGTTCAGATGTTTTTGCCGCAGGTCATTGTAAAGGACACAATTGTTTATAAAATGGTTTTCATCTTCGATTACATTACAACGTTTACATGCGTAATTTGAATTACATTTGAATGTTCTTCTAAAAAATGATCCATTTATTGGGAGCAAACCAAGCCGTAATTTTACTAAACAGTCCCTAAAACACTTTTTATCCACATATTCAAAATATTGCTCACACTGAAAACCAGTTTTAAACAGTCTGTAGTTATGATATTTATCTTTAGACATTACTGACTCGTCCCACTCCTGCATAAATATATCTTTCATTCTTTGCTTAAATAATGACAAAAATGTTTGCTCACAACCAACGCCTTGTTGCAACCAGACATATCCAAGCCCAAGTCTAAATAAAGTATTTTTTACTAAAGACATCCAGCATTTTTTCCCCTTTCGTCTAAGTTAAACAACATCAAATATGCCTGTCTGGGTAATCGGTGCACATTCATATTCAGCAACCTTAACCAGTACTTGATACACCTTGTTGCACTATTTATATATAGTGGATAACGTCCTAATTCGCCGTATGCAAACTTGTTTGGTACTCTAAGTGTTATGTTCAAAAAACGTTTACATGCAAAGGAATGAACTTTCTCAATATTATCAAGTCTGTTAAGACCCCACATCTCAGAAGCGTACAAAAGAATGGGTTGTACCTGAGCATCGAATATTTTGAAAAAAACATCCTTTGGAAATATCATTCAGCTTCTGTTATATATTTATACAGTCAATGCATGCATGTTTGCCTTTTGCTGCTAAAATCCCTACTCCTTTGTTTATACTCATTTTTGTTGTAAAAACAAACCCTAGATAATTATATTCATTCACTACTTCTAGAGCATTTCCATCGATATTCCACTTTTCATATCTTCCCAAAAAGCCACCTTTTCGAAAAACCATCACTTTAGTCTTGTCAGTATTTACATTCAAGAAGAGTGTTTTACATGCATTATTCAGAATATTAATTTGATTTTGCAGACCAATCGCAGTGTTAGATAACAGTACAATATCATCTGCGAACAGAAGAATGAACAACTCTAATAAATTAGGCAAAAACTGAGAGAGAGAGAATGAGAGAGAGAGAGAGAGAGAGAGAGAGAGAGAGAGAGAGAGAGAGAGAGAGAGATCCAGACTAATCGCCGTTCAGGTGCAGAGGTCAGCTTCAAGTCACGCTGACGCAGCTCCACCAAGTGACCTGACCTTTTCACGGAGCTCAGTGCACGGCCCAGGTCATGTAGAGGGCAGGAGGATCACCTTGTCGCCAACGGATCGTACCCATCACCCCACTCTAAACGGTCAAGGGCGGCAGTATCAGCCCCTGACTATGGATGCATCAACCGTGTGGTGAACGTGTTTTGTTTTAATCCGAGTGTCCTGCGTTCGAATCCCGGTCACGGCGTCCGGTGGGTTAAAACTGGATTTTTTTTTCCAGATCTTCCAGGTCAACAATTGTACAGACATGCCTTTGCCTGAATTCTCATCGCGTGCACCCGCTTGCAGAAAATTAAAAGCACGCGTCAAAGATCCTGTAATTAATATCAGCGTTAGGTGGTTGATGGAAACAAGTACACACTCAGAATGCCCCCAGCCCCCCCCGTTATAAGTGACAGCTGTACCTAGCTGTGCCCGGATGCATGCCCAGAACAGACATTACGTAGCGTGGAGAATGTAGAAAAGTAGGTCAACTCGCGAGACTGTAAAACTCTTCTTATTGCAGTTGCTCAGCTGAAGCCAAAGTGGGTGTGACGACTGGCCAATGAAATTGTTCGGCTCAGAGCTTGACCTTAACATCAAAGTAATGTATTTCGCGATTGGTCAAACACATGAGGTTTATCGCAGTGGCAAAGTGAGTCATCACGTCAACCATTTCTTAGTTAGAATCTTCACGCCTCGAAAATTAACTAAAACCTACGTGTGTGCCAAAGAGTACGTAAACTTAATGCTACTCCGTCAGGCTAAAGCTTTAGTTGGGGTGAGCACAGAAACCATGCCGTGTGTGCACACCCTTGCGCTACAGGTTGAGTTTAATGTCCTATTGGTGTGACACCCATGAGTCAGTCTGATTCTGTCAATGCAGGATTGTATTCTCGATGTTAAATCCTGGATGACATTCAACAAACTAAAGCTGAATGACGACAAAACTGAAGCTATGATTATTTCCTCTGCAAGAATGTCCACATCCACTTCTTTTTCTGCCTATATTGTGGTTGGTGATGCCACAGTTCAGTTTTCTAAATCAGCAAGGAACCTTGGAGTCATTCTTGACTCAAAGCTCAGCATGCAAGCTCAGGTAGTAAATCTGATACGCATAGTCAATTGTTAACTTCGTCTCATCAACTCTATCCGTCAGTACCTTTCTGTTGAAACTACTGAACTCTTATTTCTGCTTTTGTGCTGTCACGAATTGACTACTGCAATTCTATTCTCATAGGCTGTCCACATAATATTCTTCAGCGAATTCAAAAACTTCAAAACAATGCTGCCCGTCTGACTCTCAGAGTTCCACGTACTGATCACATTTCTCCCCACCTCCGCACTCTACATTGGCTCCCCGTTGAAGCGAGAATTAAATACGAAGTTGCGTGTCTCTGCTAGTCTGCTTTCCACTCCGAAGGACCTACATATCTTTCTGACCTTATCAGTGTTTACACTCCCGCAAGAAAACTTCGCTCTTCCTCTGACTGTTACCTTTTGACACTTCCTCGTGTCAATACAAGAACCTATGGTGACCGTGCTTTCTTCTTTGATGCTCCTCACATCTGGAACAACCGTCCTCGTCATACCCGTGCATCTGATTCTATTTCTGGAGGGCGGTGGGGGGTGGGTGGGGGGGTAGGGGTTTTTGAGAAAGAGTGGTCATGAATGTTTTATGTAACTTGTAATATTTTTCTTTCATGTAAAGCGTCCTGAGCTCTAAGAGGGCATGTAAAGCGTCCTGAGCTCTAAGAGGGAAAGTGCGCTATATAAATGTACATTATTATTATTTAGGTCAACTTGTTCGGGGCTGAGGTGTTGCTCCATGGAAGGTGGTGTGGTTCCAGGCCTGGGATCCTGGCTGGCTGTCCAGGATGTGAGTCCACTGGTGTCCTGTGGGTGGGAGAGAGGTCGGGGAAGGGGAGGGGGTGTGGAGGGCTGGCTACCGACGGGTGGGTAGAGTCCCGGGTGGCTCGAGGAGGGGTTCTCGCTGGGTCCTGGCTGTCGACAGGGGTGAAGTCCTGGTGTACATCCTTTGGCCATTTGGCACTTACATGTTAGATACGTTCGTGAATGATCCCACCATCTGCATGTCAGCGTGTGACGGGTTCTCGAGGCACGAACACACCCAGCATGCGCCCAGCCCTGGAATGGCCCTAGACACTTGGCGAGGCTAAAATGATCATCACGTAAAATGCCCACTCGTGGGTGGACGTGGAAGGTTACATCCAAGGAACATAACACGACGCAGAAAACGACTTCTCGGCCCTTACCTGTCAACGACTTACCTGGCCTCTCTGCACAACACGCTCAAAAACCCGACAACAAACAGAGCGACTCCCCCGTCAACCCAGCTTGCAGTAAACAACAACAGAACTGACTCTGAAGCAAACGTTGTATTTGACCTGACAAACTCGGGAGTTAACAGATCGTCAAATTCCCATCCACCTCTCCGCTGGAACCCTACAGCGCTAAACGCAGCAGGCTGTTTTGGTGTTGATTCGCATCCTCCAGCTAATGAGTGCCCTGTTTTGGAGCAGACACCCTCTGTGCAAATGGCTCCGAAAATAATGCCGATCAAGGAAAGAACACAACGCTCAACCCATGTTTAGCGCGGACAGTGAACTGCAGGAGCCAACAACAGCGGGACGGGGGACGGTCAATGAAACAGAACGGACAAGCAGGGGCCAGGAGCACTGTTTGAAAGTGAACAGGCCTAATGAGCGCAACAAACGGCAGTTGTAAAACTTTTCTTATGGCAGCAAGATGTTTCACACGAAGGGGTCAATCAGCACGAGATTCGAACCCCGTCCCAAGACGCGGAGGTGAAACGGATGAATGCATAGGTAAGAAAGGAGAGGCCAAAAGAAACGCGCCTTGAGTGTTCATGGTGGATTTCAAACACCGCAGCGTTTTATCGCTGAATGGGACACTCTTTCTCTTTGTCCCACCATGAATACTGGTAAAGATCCAGAACAACAATGGCTGGTAAGATTGTGTGATCATCGACTGTGCAGATTCAAAGAGACAGGAACAAAGAAAGAACAAAGAAAAGAAGAAAGGACAAAAAGAAAGAAAGAAGAAAGAAATGAAACAAAAATAAAAATGGAGTGATTGACTGACAGAAGAAAAAGACAGACAACGGAAAAGAAGGAATAGAAAGGCTACAAAAGAAGATCAAACAAGAGAGGCAAGGCCTTCAAGACTCACTTGTGATACACTTTAAAAAAAAATCTAATCGTTAAAATGTGTTCTGTATTTGTTATTATAAAGCTTCGGGTTAAAAAAAAGAAGAAAAAAAAAAGTCCTAACCAGATTCGAACCCCGCGTGTTCGGGTTAGAAGAAACTGTCTTACCCATTACACTATCGTGCTCCTTAACTGACGTTCTAAAATTTAATATTTGAACACACTTTTTTAAAGGGCGATAAATCAATTGCGGTATTTGCAGTGAGAACGCTGTTGAAATCATATTATTCTGGTGTATCTTGGGCATTCAAAAAATCTGTAAGGGCAAAAAA
>JAAQRG010001391.1:0-7500 GCA_011634625.1 Babylonia areolata | reverse complement strand
TGTGTGTTTTCTATTATCCAGTCATCCCAGATACAAAATCTCAAACACAACGTTTCACATTACATGATCGTCCAAACTACCTCACATGATCATGAGAGGGTTATCATACCAATTAGCAACACCACGTGAACTATCACAGTCAAATCGAGCCACACAGGATTGTCATCAATGAATCACGGGAACGCAAAGCTACGGGTATTACTCCCTTGTTCGGGCCAAGGGCAGACGAATCCAATCCAATCAAACCATGCAGCGTCGACCCGCCCGACCGTGCAGGCTGAGTGTGGTAAACACAAGATTAGATCCAGAAATGCATTTAGCATCTAATGAATGCGGAGAAAAAAAAAGGTCAGCAAGTGCAATGCGATTGCAGCGAACGCCATTCTCGACGGCAAGCGTCAAATTGCAACGATAACGCCGTTGTCGATTGTTCAAGGCAAAGAAAACATCACAGGGAAATAAATTATTACTATCGAAGATTTTGAAGGGGGAAAAAATCAGAACTCTGGCAGTCATTGGATGATGCATGAAATCCACAAAATCAACGAATTAATCAGTATTCTTGCGATTCCTAATCATTCAGTGGGTAATCTTGGGATATGCAATATGTTTTATGAATACAATAGGCTACCGCCTGCAGAGCAGTTTCTTCTCTGTTTTTCAGTGCAGCTAGAAAGTACTATCAAAACGCAGACTGCGTGCCCACTCAACGTCCCTTACCAGAACTATTTTGCATGGGACTGAACCACTGGTTTCAAATCAGACGAGGTGATATTATTCAATAACATCCACATATCACTGAATATTATCAACCATACTAGTTGACTATCATTATACATCGGCACCGAAAGTGAGAACAAAAAACAAAACAAAACCGCGTTCTATACTAGATGGACATATACATTTTCAGTGGGAAAAATATATCCGCTGAACGACTATATATATGTCTTTCTTATAATGTGGACACATGATGGATATTTAATGGAATATGACGGATGCTAGAGAATCAATCAACAGTACATAAAGCTATGCTAAAGTACATGGAGTTCAGAGTCAATCAAAAAGACATAAAGAAAAAAAGAAGAAGAAAACTACCTATATTTGTGTTTTGGGGTTTTTGTTTTCTGACCAACGTCCCGGAAAACACCTCTGAATAAGCAGTGCTGAAATCAATGCACCGTGCCTTCTGACAAACTTGCTTGCAGTGTAATCCTGTGTGTGCAGCCTTCGTCCTCACTGGATTGGAAAACGTGACCAAAACCGGAGATCCATGGACCGTTCGATTTGCTGGCTTGCTCTGCAGTGGCCGCCAGACGACCAGGTCCGTAGGATTTCTATACAAAAAAAACAAAAAAACAACTTAATGAAACTTTATCCAGTGTCAACACGAGTTTGTTTCCAGACACCCTCTGAGGCAGCATTAACGTTTTTCTTGGGAAAGGTCAGGATATTGGAAGGCAGCAGAGGCTGATGTAGGAAGAGAGGTCGTTTCGGGATATTTGCTGAGACAGGGACTGGGATAGGCGTGGGTGGTAGGGTAGGATTGCAAAGAGCTTTACGTCAAAGTATCCAGTCGACATACTGCAGCCGAACTGAAAGATCACGGAGAAATGACCCCAGTTAGCCCATGTTTTCTCGTCATTCCACGCGTTCTTGCACATTGATAGAAAGAGTGGAAAGTCGTTATCAGGATCGTCGTTGTAGTTCGCCTTCCCTCTCTCTGGGATCTCAAAGATTTGTGTCATGACAAGACAAGAAACCAATCCCCAGTGACACCCGATAATATTGCGAGAAAGCGTTGGGATTCGAGAAAGCGTGTGTTAACATCCTTATCTAAATGTATGGGATCGCCATACAGGCTCCTGATATGACGCCATTCCAGACGTATTTTAGTTGTGTTCAGCAAAACGTTCCGTGGCTTTGACCGTTTTCTTTCCCATACCACCATTCTGTCAAGCTGGTGAATGACTGTGAATTTGTCTTTTATACGAGAGGGAAATATAGGCTAGGATGATCATTTAATGGAATAATTTGACGGATGATAATGAATTACGTAAACATATGTCATAGAAAATAGAGACCTCAATCAGTCAATCATTGAAAAAACAACAACAACAATATTTGTGAGAGGTCTCCTGAGCGACACCCCTGAAAATATATCTTAAGCAGTGCCAGAATTGATGCACTGGGCCTTCTGGCAAACTGGCTTGCAGTGTATCCACCTGTCTGCAGCCTACGTCCTCATTGGTTAGGAAAACGTGACCAAAGCACGAGCCTCGTGGACCGTTTTGTCTGGTGGTTTGCTCCGCAGTGGTCGCCAGACGACCAAGTCCGAAGGATTGAAATATGAAAACTAAATGAAACTTTGCCCAGGGCCAACACGAACTTGTTTCCAGACACTCTCTGAAGAGTTGAGGCAGCATTAACTTTTTCGTGGGAAAGGTCAGGATACAGGAAGGAGACAGAGGCTGGTGGGGAGAGAGGAGTCGTGATGGTATAGATGGTAGGGCAGGGACTGGGATAGGTAAACATGTGGGAGTTATCAGTACCAAAGAGCTTTTCAACGTGACGTCAAACTATGCAGATGACACATTGCAGCCATATTGGAAGATCATTGATATTTCACCTGTGCTAGCCCATGCTTTCACGGCAATGTGATTCCATGTTTTCTTGCACCTTGCTAGAAAGAGTGGGAAGTCGCCATCAGTGATCGTCGTCGTCGTCGCCCCTCCCAACTCTGTCCTTGTTTCTCTCTCATTTTGTTCATAGATTTGTGTTTACGAAAAGACTAATCACCCCCAATGAACCCCGATGACTTTGCGAGAAAGCGCTGGATTGCGAGAAAGCCTGGGTTAACAACCTCATCTAAACGCATGGGATCATAATAGCGCCCTTTCAGACGTATTTTAGATTAGTGGCATTACTCCCACGCCTCTCGTTCCGAGTTCCTCGTACACAGCCAAACATGGGTTCGCCTGCCGCAGTTCCATCAACGGCAGTCCATAGAAACCATTGTTGATAAGTCGCTATGTGGCCACACATCAGAGTGAGACCCTGTATTGCTGAAACTCTGCATTGCTGCAAGGTGACTATGGTGGTATTCAGTATGTCCTGCTCTGATTTTAATTTCTTAGGACACCACTACCTAATTCCCGTCTGACGACAATAATCGCTTAGTCACGGAGCCAGACTGAGTGGGCGTCCCTCCAGAGTTGAGACTGCCACAAAGTCCCTCCTACGATAGCCCCCCATGAATCTGCCGACACCGGAGACATTTGACAGGGCACTGAAATGTAGTGGGATCGAAAGTGTGGTCACCATGAGGGTAGGGCATGAATGCCACAGAATTTGAGACAATTATTTCATATATTGATGATGAAGATGAGTGATGATAACAATGATGGTGATGATGAGGAGGAGGAGGAAGAGGAGGAGGAGGACATCATGCTGGTCCATCTATGTTTAGGACAGCGTGACAAGGCTGTACTCTATGCTTCGTTTCATAATGATACCCCGAATTTAACCAGCCCGAGAGCTACAGACACTTGGTCAGTATTTCACCTAATGTCACGCTTCATCATACATTGCTGGGAAGTGTGGAAAGCCCTAAGATCGTCGGTTTCGTCGTTCCTCCCATCCTCTCTATTTTTCTCTCCCATTTTCCCTTAGATTTATATATATATAAAAATAAAATAAAATAAAAATAAAAAACAAACAAAAACGAAGCAAACCACTATCACAAAGGTAGAAATTAGAAATAAGGGTGACATCCTACGCTTTTTTACGTAAGGGAAGAAAGCATAAGATTACGATAAAGCGTTGGATTACAGCCCCAACTAAAGGCATGGGATCGCCACACAGTCTCCAGCTATGATCACCCTTCCAGATGTGTTTTGTGTGCAGTAAAACGTTTCAAGGCCTCTTGTTTTTATCCTTCCCACTCGTTCCCATATCATCATGCAGTCAAATTAGCTGATGGACGGTCAGTTTTATTTCGATCCAAACGTTATCAACATGCCACTGAATGAATGCGGCTTTTTTAGAGAACGAAACTAGAGTAGACTGGTAGGCATGAATGTATATTTCACTCTCCGATATATGATTCAGTTGAAGGTTTCATTTTTAGTTGATCTGGAGAAACATTGCATTCGTTGCACATCATTCAGTCAGTCAATCAATCAACACTTTAACCAATCATTTCTGGAGGTTCCCATTCTTTGGTTGAACAAGTAAAACAACTTCTTAACTCGAGTCTGAAAGCTGTTTCTCACAGTAAAAAGTCCTTAAACATGACTGGAAACCAACCAGCTAGACACGAGAAGTTTTGCCCTCTCAGCTATGTTTTTAAAATCAATAAGGACATTTGCTCAATCGATTCAAGGCAGATCCAGTTTGCGTGAGAGAGAAAAGAAAATGGTGGTCGTATTTGGCAGAGTTTCGGGGATCGTGGGCAAGGAAACACAGCTTAGTATACAGTGTGTTGACATAGACACCGAGGAGAACTCTTTTTTTTTTCTTTTTTTTTTTTTTACTCTACCCAGCTTCCATCCACTCTCAGTGACATTTACCTCAAACTACTCCTTAGTGATTTCGCTTTGGTCTGTCGCAGTCTTGCTGTGGTTAATCCCCACGAGCTATCAATGCCTGGACATCATGTGACCATCTGCCAGAAAAAAGACTTTTACTGTCGTTGAGTCATTAGGCGGCGTTCTGTGATGCCTGTTCTGATTTATCATAAGTATGCCAGTATCCAGTCACGGAGATAGTTTGCTACTGACGACATTAATTGTTATGCCTCAGTGTTTTCTTATACATGTATGTACACACACACACACACACACACACACACACACACACACACACACACACACACACATATATATATATATATATATATATATATATAACGTGTGACTGGTTGACTGACTGACTGACTATTTTAGCTTCAACACGGATAATGAAGAAATAATCAGTCTTTATTATAAAAAAAAGAAGTTTAACATGAAGTAGGTGCAGGAGACGTTGGATGAAAAGCAGTAGGAAGAGGAAGCGTGTTTCGTCATTTTCAGTGTCATTTCAGTTTGGTTGACTTTAGCTCACCCAAGGAGCAATATCATGTTCGTCGACCTTCCCAACTAGATGTACGTATGCCTATCTATGTCAAGAACTGTAGCGTTTCATTTTCACCCTCCCACAGTACGTTTTTTGCTTTCCATTGCCAATTTTCTGGGTCTTCAGGGACTCGCCGAAAGAACTTTCCATACTTACATTCTGCAAACTTTCAGTCACTTCAGCAATCTTCCCAGACGTCTGAAGGCCAACTCAGGAAGTCAATCAGCAAAAGTGGTGCGCAGGAGAGACCCTCGGTTAGTCTTAAGTTTTCTGAATCAGCAATGATGCACACTCGTATCGTATCGTAGATTTTGAGCTCCAGAAAGGCCCTTGGGGTACCTCTCAGCAGTAGGTGGAGGATCTTTGGACATGACCCGGTGATGGAAGCGGACAAAGTGTCGGTGAAGTTCCACTGGCAAAAACTAAAAGTGACTGTTTGATACGTATTGGCAATGGTTTGCGATTTTTTATTTTTTATTTTTTTTTTTTTTAATGAGGGTTAGCTAGAAGACTCTCTTCTTCTTCTTCTACGCGAAGTCACTGGGGCTCAGCGCAGAAGATTTTTTCACCAGATACCTCCAGGTTTGCCGATTGTGTGCTAAAGCATGGGTCTTTCCAAATGGTTTAACACACACACTGGTAATAACTCCAGAGATGTTTCCCATTTAGTGTTACCTATGGCACGTCGTAATAGTTATGTGTTTTGGTCTTTGTTAATTGACCACTTTTCAGCCTCCTCTATCATAAATAACACAGCCGATGGTTTTCGGTAAGAAAAACACATAAAACACAAACTGGAAGGAAACATGAACAATACTGGGCACGAGCTTAGTATCAAGACAAAAAAATAGTAAATTCTGTTTCACCGACACACTGTTGAACAATCGGAAACTGCTACTTCCGCTGAGACGGAAATATCAATCTTCGGAGAAGAAGAAGAAGGTGAACGTACATATTAAGGAAATTACCGAATAAAAGAATAAAATAGAGTGATGAATGATATCGTCATCGCTGTATAACAATTTGCCCTCATCAAATTTCCAGTTCTAATAATCAAATCACTGAGTGACTTTTCTTTCAAAAAATAAAAATAAAAACAAAAAGCACACACACAGATCAGACAAACTATGCCATACACACAATCGTGATAAAATGTTCATAACTATCTTGAGTGTCTGCCCTATCATCTGCATACTTTCAGTGGCATTACTCCCACGCCACTCATTCCGAGTGGCCCATATACATCCTTAACCAGATTCGTTTAGCAGTCTCAGTGCCAGCAGTCCACAGGGAAGGATCAATGTAAGTTCGCCAGGATACCACAAACAAATCACATGAGACCCGCGCTGCCGAGTCACGTCAGTGGTTTTCGGTAGTGCTTGTTCTGATGAAACATGCGCACGATGAGCAACTGAGTGAGCTACAAAGATAGCTGAAAGAGACGTTTTACATAAAACAAACATTGCAGGTCCAATGTTCGAACCTTGGGGGCTCTGTAACAGGCTGCAGCTGGGTTAAGGAAACTGTTGTCGATGGTGATAGCCTGAGTTCACTTTAAAAGATGCGAAATAAACCAGTTTAGAGTAATACTTTGAATGCCGAAAACGTTCCGCAGTCGGTGAAGAAGGTTGCAATGATTAATGGCATCAAAAGCCACAGAAAGATCAAGAAGGATTAAAAGATTTTTCCTTGATAAAGCGAAAAAAAAATCACACATTTACCCAGAGCTGTCTCAGTGTGGTGACATGATGCACATGCAGACTGAAGTGGATTACAGACTTTTGTTTCGTATTTTGATTTGCCTTTCTTTTTTTTTTCGATACCTCTGTTACAAAGGCTTTTACGAATCATTTACTCCTGGCCATGATGTAATCCCCTTCGCGCAACCTTTACTCTTTTTTTTTCAGGAGAAGAAGCACAAAGGGCTATCATGATTCATTAAGCCACTGCCATCACGCTGCTCTGTCGGCCATGTTTTGTTTTTTTTTGTTTTGTTTTTTTCGTGTTTGGGACCTGGCACATTCACCCTCTAACAGAGGAGGACGAGGAATTGAATCCTTCGTAAGAAACAAAAAGGAAATAAGCTTTCAGTCAGTCCTGAAGTGAAGTCATTTCCGCGAGGAGATGAATAAGGGAACGTCATTCAACAACAACCTAACTCACACCGTGGTGTGTTATTGTCTAGAAAACATCCGTTGATCGTTGACAATATCTTAAAACGACGCTGGATATAGATAGCAAAGAATATGTGAAGAAGTAAAATGTCTTCATTACACTGAATATATACTATTGTATTTTATGTGCCTCTGTGTCTATTTATCGTCATATTCATGCATATCTCTTTCTACGTGTCTGTCTGGCTGCCTGTGTAGGAGAAGCAGAAACATA
>JAAQRG010001387.1:0-10601 GCA_011634625.1 Babylonia areolata | reverse complement strand
AAGAGGAGACAGCTTGGTGGATGGTGCGTCGCCAGGTCTCTCGATCAGCAGCTACTGCGGACCACTGGCGATGGTCAATGTGAGGCACCGAGAGCTTTCTTCAAGGAGTCTTTGTATCTCTTCTGCGGTGCTCCCTCTGTCACGGTGGCCAGTGGACAGCTCCGCCATACAGCGCGATCTTGGCAGGCGGTGGTCCTCCATCCTGACACGTGCCCTGCCCAACGTAGCTGGGTCTTTACAGACGCCTCATGCTGATAGTCTTTGCCTGCTCCAGGACCTCGACATTTGTGATGTAGCTACCCAGTGGATGCTGAGGATGGTGCACATATCTTGCACTTAATTCAACAAACTGATTAAGCCCGGAAAAATGACAACAAAACAGGACAGAGGTCTACAGAAAAAAGTACACAGTAGGCTAGGTGGAATGGCTTTGGATGGTAGGGGATGTGAAATAATAGATGTTCAGACAAAAGAAATGAGTACATATGTGCATACATTCACATAGAGAATATATGTACTTATACAAACACACACACACACACAGAGATGGTAGGGAGTGTGAAATAATAGATATTTAGACAAAAGAAATGTGCAAACATGTGCATATTTTCACTCAGAAAATATATGTAAGTACACACACACACACACACACACACAGAACAAAAAGAAGCCTCAAGTTACAAGATTTGAAGGACAGGATAGTGGTTCAAGACAAGCAAAGAATGAAGAAAACTGAAGACCGCCCAACAAGAAGAAAACAAACAGCTTTTTACACAATTAGAATTAAAATATCACAAGAAAGCAATGTTTGTTACAGGGCGTGAATGGCTGAACCAAACACAGACACACACACACACCACAACCAAACCAAAAGGTTGAGCCAAACAAACACACACACACACACACACACACAAACAAAAATGTTGAGCCAAACAAACACACAGAGACACACACACACCACAACCAAACGATAACAAACGGGAAAAAAAAAGCAACCATATAAATTTTTGATGGCTTAAACATTGATCCCAATATAAGAAGAATTCCTTGACAATGGATCAACAAGTTTTCAACAGAAGGAAAAACTATGGCACATAAGGTCAGAAAGTACTGAGGACACATAGCAGGATAAAAAAAAAAATTAAAAAAAAAAAAAAAAAAAAAAAAAAACTTTGGGGAAGTAAACTGCCGGCAGATGATCCAATTCCTCAAGAAGAAATAATAATAAAATAATAATAATAATAATAATAATAATAGACAGTACTTACATGGCGCAAACTCCCTGTGTCACGGGCTCCAGGCCCCTTTCAACACTAATACAATGGTGAAACAACACATATACAATGGTGCATAAGAACATACCTCTTTGCACATGAAAAAAAATCAACACATATGCGTGTATCTTTACACCAAGACAATACTACAAATTGCAGGTATGAACACACACACCCACACACACACCAACACCCAACCCACTGCCCCCCCCCCCCCCACCCTCCCTGTCCCCCACCCTCCCCACACACACACACCAGTCATTCTTCTTCCCCGATGTTCATGGGCTGCAACCTCCATGTTCACTTCTACGATGAACAAGTGGACTTTTATGTGCGTGACCGTCTTTTCTCCATCATATGTAGGCAGCCACACTCCATTTTCTGGGGTGTGGGTATTTTTTGTGTTTCCTTAAACTACTGTACGCTACATGGATTACAGGTTCTTTGATGTGCGTATTTGAGGAGGGTGGTAGAATGGTTAAGACACTTTTCTGTCAATACAATATCCGTGAGAGTGTGGGTTCAAATCCCGCCCCTTCTCCCAAGTTTGACTGAGAAATGAAATTGAGCGTCCAGTCATTTGGTGCACAGAAAAAGAACCCATGGCGACAAAAGTGGTGTATTGTGGCAAAATTATGTTAAAGAAATTCACTCTGATAGGTATGCAAATATATGCGCATGCACTCAAGGCCTGACAAGCGCATTGGGTTATGCTGCATGACCTCTCTTCAAGAAATTGTATTTGATCTTCTGCATGAAAAGGGTTCAGGCACATCTGTTGACCCAGGAGATCAGAAAAATCATAATCCATGTCAGCATTCTATGGATCATGAAATATGAACATACCCATCATGCACACCCCTAAAACAGAGTATAGCTACTTAACTGGTGGGATAAAAACAGCCACACACACAGAGTATGGCTGCTTAACTGGTGGGATAAAAACAGCCACACACACACAGTATGGCTGCTTAAATGGTGGGATAAAAAACAGCCACACACACAGCATGGCTGCTTAACTGGTGGGATAAAAACAGCCACACACACAGAGTATGGCTGCTTAACTGGTGGGATAAAAACAGCCACACACACAGTATGGCTGCTTAACCGGTGGGATAAAAACAGCCACACACACAGAGTATGGCTGCTTAACTGGTGGGATAAAAACAGCCACACACACATAGTATGGCTGCTTAACTGGTGGGATAAAAACAGCCACACACACAGAGTATGGCTGCTTAAATGGTGGGATAAAAAACAGCCACACACACAGAGTATGGCTGCTTAACTGGTGGGATAAAAACAGCCACACACACACAGTATGGCTGCTTAACTGGTGGGATAAAAACAGCCACACACACAGAGTATGGCTGCTTAAATGGTGGGATAAAAAACAGCCACACACAGAGTATGGCTGCTTAAATGGTGGGATAAAAACAGCCACACACAGAGTATGGCTGCTTAACTGGTGGGATAAAAACAGCCACACACACAGAATATGGCTGCTTAACTGGTGGGATAAAAACAGCCACACACACAGAGTATGGCTGCTTAACTGGTGGGATAAAAACAGCCACACACACAGAGTATGGCTGCTTAACTGGTGGGATAAAAACAGCCACACACAGAGTATGGCTGCTTAAATGGTGGGATAAAAACAGCCACACACATAAAACTCCACTCGTAAATACAAGTAAATGTGTGAACTGCAGCCCACGAACGGAAAACAAAATGAAGCTGTGGGATCTGGCATAGAATCACTGCAGCAGACTCCCTCTCTGCATTTACATCCAACCTGATGATTTACCGTGGCGACTGCATGGAAAACAGAAGCAGGAGTTATCTATTCCACTCTAGACAGGCATAAACTGTCAGAAATGAGAATCAATATGGGAAACACTTTCTTGACACTAACATTTTTAAACGTTTGACATACCTGACACTACAAATCTGAAGTGTTTCACAGTTGTAAGAAATCAACAATGGCAAAAACAAACAGTTTGTTGTTACAATAGTAAATATAAAACCTCAACAACAACAAAAATCAGCAACTCATTACACTGAGGACATAATTATTCTGCACTGACACCACACGTAAACATTTTGTAATGGGATCAAATAATTGATCTGGATCTGAAACAGCCAATGATAACATAAAGTAATTCAGTCATGTTAATAATGATCCACTGAAACTTACACTACAAACACTGAGCAGCTTTTGCGAGGACTACGTGTGATAAAACGTGCAGGAGCATCAATATATGTACATGCATCGTACTGAGCAAAGCCTGCATCAGCTTGAGATCAAGTCATCCCTGACAAAACTTTGAAGAGAATAATCATCTTTCATTGCTCAGCATAATAGACAACCCACCACCCCCTCCCTTTCCCACGCACACTCTTCCCCCAAAGTAAGATAACACACTATCTCAGGGGAAACTGCTCAAAATTCTACTGGAGAACTAGCTGTCAAGAAATGAAGGATGTGTAAATTACCTCAAACAAAAGACAGACCTACCATAGTAGGTCAAAATGTAATTCAACCTGTCAAAAGAAAATGACATGGTTACAATACTTGAAGAGAACAACAAATGAGAAGGAAGGCTTATCACTATTGACAGATAGGGAATAAATCAGTTTGTATTCACAGTTACCAAATAGTGTTTTTTGTTGTTTTTTGCTTGTGCTCAGGTGACTGTTTTATAATTCTCAATCAGTTTTTTTCTGGAAACAAAAAATAACAGGCAACACACTGACTTTTCATTCACAATTCACATTATGCAGATCACAAATAAAACAAAGAATGTTAACAACTGTATTCATTGATTAAAAAATATCTTTTTTTTTTTCTGCATAATCTGTAAGATTCAATAATAAGTGGTTTTCCATAAAATAATTTTTTTAAAATCTGAATCAGTTTTTCTTTGAACAGAGCAGATCAAACCCATCTCCAAATGTATAGGGCTCTTTAACAATACTGAGCAAGGATAATATGGATGGACTCAATGATCTCCATAGAATTCTCTTGCATACTGGGAGCAGTGTGAACGTCCTTGTGGAAGAGTTGTTCCACCAGTGATAAAGTCTGTTGTCAAACCACTGATCACACCGACTGTCACACAATTCTGCAATCTCCACATTTTGATATCAGTCCTCAAAAAACGTCCGTACAGTACATACATAGACACATGTTTACAATACATTAACTGAAATAAATACATCATGAGTCACCAATGAAAATCTAACAAACTTCTGTATCAAATGAGAGAAGATGTTTCCATATGTCACCCACAATATTAAAAAAAAAAAAAAAAAAAAAAGAAATGAAAAAAAAGAAAAGAAAAGAAAATGAAAAGAAGTCCCTGTTTATCGAATGAGAATCCAGCTGTTTCCGACATCCCTGAACAGAAAAAAAACAACAAAAAAAACCCGACAGAAACCAGACAAACACATGATAACATCAGCACATGTTCGGTCATGTGATCCATTGTTTCTTAATCTTCATTTGTATGTTTGTTGTTGTTGTTTTTCTTGCAGAAGACTATACCCAGGGTCAAAGCATGGTGCTTCCTCATCTTATTTTGTACTGTAATCCATGTTCTTGCTCTTGTCTACATGGTGAACACAGTGCACTATTTTTGTTCTTAAATTTTGTTTCACTCTTGACTGCAGTCACCCCTTTTTTTTTTTTTTTAATCTAATTTTCAAAAACAATACACACTCAGGAAATCCACTGTTTTAATAACTCTCTTTGTCAGTGACAGGTGCAACAGCTAAATGGTTAAAGCACTGGGTTTTCTATCTGTAAATCCTTGTTTTAATCCCATTATGAGCGACTTCAGGGTGGAGATTTTTCTGGTCTCCAAAGTCAGTATTATATAATATTATGTGCAGACCTGCCGGGCTTGCTCTTATAAATTTGTGTTAGCACATTTTTTCTGTCATTGCTGCTGTATGCACATGTCAAATGATCAGAATAAGAGCAAGCCCGGCGCTTCCTTTTTTGGGGAAGTGTCTGGGTTTGTTCCAATGTACCTTTTATTTACCTGTGTGCTAGCTGAATTGGTAGCGTAAGCAGCATTGGCTTGAAGTTATATACCTTGTGTGTGGAGAGAGTTACCACTCTTTACTATTTGTTAATACCCAGCATTATTACCTGAGAAATCTAGAGTATGGCTGCCCATGCGGCAGGGTGAAAACAGTTGTACACTTCAAACCCGACTTGTATATATGAGCAAATGTGGAAATTGCAACCTGTGAATGCAGATCAGTTCAGTTCAGTTACTCAAGGAGGCGTCACTGCGTTCGGACAAATCCATATACACTACATCACATCTGCTAAGAAGATGCCTGACTATAGCGGCGGAACCCAAAGCGCTTAGTCAGGCCTTGAGGGAAAGAAAAAGTGCATTATCAAATAAATGGATATACTTTTAAATTAGTGGATAGATCAACAAACAAATAAATGAATATATAAATGAATACATAAATAAACAGATAGATATAGATAAATAAATAAATGAATAACAAAGGGAAAAAAAGTAAGCAAATAAAGAAATAAAAATGTATGGGCAGAAAAAGTGACAATAATAAGTAAATAATCAACAAAAAAGCAAATGAATGTAAATACACACACACACACACACACACAAATCTGCAAGCAAATCACCACCAGCTGTGAATGCACAAGAGTGCTACTGTTTTGATTCGAAAGTATGAACCACGAGTTGTCCTGAGTGGAACAAAAAAACCCAAAGACTTCTGTAAATTGCATCATCAGTGACAGTATCCAAAAGTCAGTCTTTACTCATAAGCATTCCTTATCTATTGTTGACAAGTGTAGAAAAATGGTTCAGGTTATAGAAACTGGTGACTACAAACAGGTCTTTTCGAAACAGAGTTTATCACACAAGACACTTTAATAACTAAGTTTTATGAGAGTAGAAAATCAGAAGAACTTGACCTGGACCTCTTGTGTTAAAAAAACCACAACAAAAAAAAAACACAAAAAAAATAGTAACCTCTCCAAAGATTTACTGCACCAAGCCTATGCATTCATGCACAAGAATGCGCACACACATGCACACACAAACAAAAAAAACCCTGTCTTTCTAACATATAAAACACATTTCTGCTTATACAGCACTCCACAAACATGAGCTGTATGTCCCAACAGCTGATTACCATTCACAAAAAAATGACCGCCATACCCTTCTCCTTTGATATGTGTTCTTTTCCTCTACTTAAAGCTCTTGCCTACAAAAAATGTACGCACACACACACACACACATACAGAGTCACACATATCCAGAGAAGTATATATACACCTGTTGGCAAGCAATGTTTTGGGATAAAAACTATTTACAGGAATTGTTCATTACTAAAACAATCAGCCTTGCTACATTCAGTTAATCTCAGAAATAAAATAAAAAAGCTGCCCTAAAAATCTGCTCAAAAGCAAAAGCAGCAGCAAAAAATCAAACGTTATGAACCAGACTGTGTGTGAGTGTGTGTGTGTGTGTGTGTGTGTGTGTGTGTGTGAAGAAAAATGAAAGAGTAAAAATGGAAATTAATGCCAGCACATTGGTACAAATCATAAAGAGATTTCTTTTTGTTTCTTTTTTTGTGCTCATGGTGTCATGTGTGCATACATGTGTGTATCTCTGTGTGCATTTGAGTATGTGTTTGTGTGCATGCACACTTGCAAACAAGAACACTTCATGTGTGTGAACATTGAAAAATCATTTCCTCTGCTTTGAAATACAAGTGGGGTAAGTGAAGGAAGAAGAAAGAAAAGAAGAAGACATACTTGTCATTTTGCTTCATTCTATCAATATCAGAGTGATGGCCTAGAGGTAACGCATCCACCTAGGAAGCAAGAGAATCTGAGCGTGCTGGTTTGAATCACGGCTCAGCCGCCGATATTTTCTCCCCCTCCACTAGACCTTGAGTAGTGGTCTGGACGCTAGTCATTCGGATGAGACGATAAACCGAGGTCCCATGTGCAGCATGCACTTAGTGCATGTAAAAGAACCCACGGCAACAAAAGGGTTGTTCCTGGCAAAATTCTGTAGAAAATGGACTTCGAAAAGAAAAACAAATAAAACTGCACACAGGAAAAAATACAACAAAAAAAAAGGGTGGCTCTGTAGTGTAGCGACGCACTCTCACTGGGAAGAGTAGCCCGAATTTCAAACAGAGAAATCTGTTGTGATAAAAAGCAATACAAATGCAAATATAAATAACGGAAGGAGCTGTGTACATCAACATTATCTGATCTGCTAAGCTTTCTCATCACTTGTCTGATCCGTTGTTTACTGCTCCCGTTGAGACTGACAGTTTGCTGACAGCTCACCTTGTTTGAAAACATGAGAACGCTGGCCATTAAGGAGAAGCGTGAGCGAAGGAAGCAGGGCTCAACTTCTGGAGACGGTTTCCCTTGCAACACCTGTGGGAAATGCTGCGCATCCAGAATAGGCCTCTTCTCCCATATGAGGACACACACCGGCAGATAAGTCTGCCTGCCTACTCATCCGTCGGACCAATGGGTGACTCAATCATCAGCCTTGTGAACCTTGTGTTTGTGTCCTTTCATCCCCTGCCTTACACGCTGGTTCAGAGCCACCAACATCTGCAGGCATGGACAAAATGGTTTAACTCTTTCTTCCCCACAACTACATGCCTGCCACAACTCCCCTGTACCAACACTACATGAGACCACTGCAGAAAAAAAAAAAACATGGTGGTTCACTAAAAGGGGGAAAATTGATGGACAACTTTGTTGATTTAATCAGCCAAAGAAAGCTTCGTTTCCATGCTTCCTGAAATCCATAAACAGTTCAGTTTAGAATGCCAAATGTACCAAGTAAGAATGA
This sequence comes from Babylonia areolata, assembly GCA_011634625.1. Lineage (NCBI taxonomy): Eukaryota > Metazoa > Mollusca > Gastropoda > Neogastropoda > Buccinidae > Babylonia > Babylonia areolata. The sequence goes on along the minus strand of JAAQRG010001387.1, from coordinate 2,452 downwards.
ACGAAATTAGAATAGTGTGTTGGTACGAGAATACTCGTACCTGGTCCACATGGGAAGTAATCATGGTACGAGCTGATTCATACCTGGAGAAGAATGAGTTAAAGGTCACCAACAAACAATGACATCCCTGACAGCGAGTCCTCATCAGCATTCCGCACTTTCTAATTCACTCCTCCCTTACTTGCAGTGAATCAGACGTGAAGGCACCGTTCAAGTCTGTGCTCTTCCCCCGAAAACGGAGTATGGCTGCCTAAATAAGCCAAGCACGTAAAAGCCTGCTCACAGATATGAGTGAACACAGGAACTGTGGATCACAAACAGGAAAAATAACACCAAAACTTTTGGATTCACACACCCCTAAAAGAGATGGGTATTCAGCCACCCCTAAAAGAGATTGGGGGGGTGAGGGGGGGGTGTCGCAATAATCTCAAAAAAGAGATGGGAATTCACACACCCCTAAAACAGATTGGGGGGGTGGGGGTGGGGGTCACACACCCCTAAAAAAAAAGGGGTGGGGTGGGCGGGGTGTCCGGCCACACCCCTTAAAAGAGCTGGGTAGGTCCACACATCCTGAAAGAGATTGGTGGGGGAGTCACACACCCCTAAAAGAGATGGGGGGTGGGGGGGGCGTTCACACACCCCTAAAAGAGATGGGTGAGGGGGTGCCCTAAAAGAGATGGGTATTCACGCACGCCTGAAAGAGATGGGCATTCACACACCCCTAAAAGATATGGGCATTCACACACCCCTAAAAGAGATGAGATGGGTATTCACACACGCCTAAAAGAGATGGGTATTCACACACCCCTAAAAGAGATGGTGGCTCACAACCACCTGAAAGAGATGGCCCAAAACAGGCAGCTAGGGAGGAGTTTCGTTGTTGCCATTCATGCCAATGACATCAACACATGTTCACTTCAACAGTGAGTATGCAATATCAAACTTCGAAGCTACTCTTTAATGATTATCCAACTATCTATCTATCTATCAATCAACACACACACACACACACACACACACACACACACACACACACACACACACACACACACCAGTAATCTCTGCATGTCTCCAAAACTTGTAATTTAAAATGAAGCAGATTTTTGCTGGAGCATAGCTTCTTCAGGCAAGGGCAACCTAAATTTGCTGCATTTTAATCACAAGTTTTTAAAAGACATGCAAAAGACTACCATTGTTTTTATCTTTATATTTTACCGCTTGCAGCATCTAACTTCAGTTTATTCAACATGGAGTGGAGGCCTAAGACCTCCAGAGAGTGTGATCTTACTGTATCTTTTTTTTCTTTTCTTACCCCTCCCCCCCACAGAGATTTATGCATCCACAGAGCAACTCTTTACTCCCTGATGTTCTCTGCTGCCTGGGCATCAAGTGTGGTCCAGAGTAAGTGGAGGTTTTTTTTTTAAAGAAAAGGTCAGAAAATTCCTGCATTGTCCTGTAACAAATACAAGTTTAACTCTCTCCATACGAACGGTGAAAGAGACGACGTTAACAGCGTTTCACCCCAATTACCATCATCAAAATATTGCAAGCGGAAGGCTCTTATACTGAAGAGGTGAATGTTGACAAAGAATACCACAATTCTGACGACGGAAGCTAAAGGTTGGGTCATTCAGACACCCACTGGACATCCTTAGGGGTCTGTGTAGAAGAGAAGAGAGGACTGGCCGTACTGAGTGAGTTAATGACAAAGGCATTGCATACAGTAAGCAGCTTTAGCTTTCACTGAGAATCTGTATGGGGAAAAAAAAAGGAAGAAAACAACAACCTTGTGATGTTATAGACTACTGTGTGACGTTTGCAAAATATAAAGTCATGTTATACATTCAGGACAATTTAAGAATAACAGTGTGCAGCTTTGAGCAAATCTTAAGCAGCACGAAAATGCTTCAAGTACCAAGAATATGTTTTGCAATTATTAAGCATTGTGCGTTCTCTTGAAAAAAAAGAAAAAAAAACATGATGCAAAGTATAATCTGAGAATTACATTCATTATGTTTATAAGCAGTTCTCTTCTGAAAGTGTATATCCTGCAAAAAAGGATAAAAAGAATCTTAAGCTTTCTTTGAAAGTGTGCAAGCTGAGAAAAAAAATGTATGTATGAATAAGTGTTTTTGCAAGGATGTGTGTGTGTAAATTTGTGCACATGGTGAATGTGTGTGTGTTGTGCAAGAATGTGTACATGCATGGATATGACCAAGTGCTTTTAATATCCCAGTTTGAGGGAAAGAGAAAGAAAGACCAAGTGTAAATATGTTTACTTAAAGATGCGATTATTCATCAAAGGTCATGTTGAGAACTACCTTCCAACATTGTGTTGAATTTTCATGCCAACAGATTTCCCAGTCTTGTCAAACACACACACACACACTCTCTCTCTCTCTTTCTCTCACACACACACACACACACACACACACACACACATATATGCATG
>JAAQRG010001378.1:0-10634 GCA_011634625.1 Babylonia areolata | reverse complement strand
GGACATCACAGAGTGCTGTAGAAGACTTCCATTGAAAGAATTCTTCTACGATCCAACAGACTCCACAGTTCCCAACGACACACCAAAGTTCTACAGACCCACCCATTGGAATCCACCCAAGGGACGAGATGGTGCACTGGAAGCTTTCTGCACCGTCCTGCAAAATAGGACTGATGGCTTCCGCAGCAAGTGGAAGATATGTGACAACCTCAGCCCTGACCAACGCCTTGCCCTCCGAGAACTGCAAAGTCTTGTCCGGGATAGGAAAATTCGCATATCCCCAGCGGACAAGGGAGGGGCTATAGTGATTCAAAATGTCAAAGAATACGTAGGAGAGGCCTTACGCCAACTTCCAAATATTACCTACTACACACCAGTGGAGAAAAATCCAACACCCACTACAGCCAAAAAGTCCAATGATATAATCTACAAACTTCACAGCAAGGGGTACATGGATGACAACACATACAAGTGGGCCACACCAGTTCTACCTGTTGCCCAAAATTCATAAGACTTTGACCAATCCACCAGGGCGACCTATTGTGTCAGGAATTGGCGGCCCCACTGAGAGACCACCAAAGCTGGTGGACCACTGGTTACAGAGTCATGTCCAGCGCATCCCAAGCTATATCAAAGACAGCACTCATATGCTGCACACACTGCAGGAATGGAACCTCCACTTTGGCCCGTTCCCCCCTCACACCCGTCTGGTGACCATAGACGTAGTGGCGCTTTGCTCCAACATTCCCCACCAGGAGATCCTGTCAGCCATGCAGCACTACCTCTCCATGCCTCTGACAGACGCCCCCACCCCTCTCCCTCCAACGGCAGCAGTCCTCGAGTTGGCTGACCACGTGTTGAAAAACAACGTGTTCACCTTTGAAGGAAAGCTGTACCGCCAGTCTCTGGGAACAGCTATGGGGACGCCCATGGCCCCCTCGGCTGCAAATCTATTCATGGGGAGACTCGAGGAGAGAATCCTCCAGGACACCCCAGTCAAGTTCCCCTCACAGTACTGGAAGCGATTTGTTGACGACATATTCCTCCTGTGGACAGACAGTGAAGAAAAACTTCAACAGTTCCTCTATTTCATCAACACAGTCCACCCCACCATCAAATTCACCGCCTCCACCTCAGACACCAGCCTTCCCTTCTTGGACATTCTCATCAAGCTCCAGGGGGGTTTCCTGAGCACAGACTTCTTCTCCAAACTAACAGATGCCCGTGCATATCTGCCCGCCACATACTGCCACCCCAGGCACGTTATCCGCAACCTGCCACAGGGAGAATTTCTACGCCTACGACGCCTGTGCTCTGACGATGACTGCTTCCGGGAAAGAGCCAGGACCATGGAGGCATGGTTCACAAGACGTGGGTATCATCCCCGACAAGTGAGGGAGGCAAAGGATAAGGCCAGACTGATCCCCAGACAGGAGGCACTGCGCTACAAGACAAAAACCAATTTGGACAGAACTCCTTTTGTCGTCTCCCACAACCCCCTTAACCCGCAACTCCCCCTCCACCCCCACCACCCCTCCCCTCTCTCTCCCTGCGTAAGTGGCTGCTGAACTGCAGGATTCAGTTCTCCACACAAGCGCTCGCATGCGCCAGGCATCTCCTTCTGTCCCTGTGGTGGGGGAGCGCAAGTGTAGGAACCTCCGCTCCCTGCTGATGCTTACCAGACTGCCCACTCCTGACCAAGAAGCCCCAGGGTGCCACAAAAGGTGTGTCATTTGCAAGGATCACATGCAAGAAACAGACACATTCACAAGTGACACTACACACGAAACATTCAAAATCAAACAACACGTAACGTACAACAGCAGCAACATCATTTAACTACTGTTCTGTGACAAATGCAAGCAAGCACAACATATAAGAGAAACAAAGAACACTCTCAAAACAAGATTCTACATGCACCGCAATCACATCAACACAGTGGACAGGCACCCCAGTCACACGCCACTTCAACCAGTCCAACCACACAGTCACTAACATGAAATGCATCATCATGGAACATATTCAGGGAACTTCACACAGTCACACAAACCAGAGAAAAAAGTGGATGGACAGACTGAAAACAGTGGCACCTCACGGGCTGAACATTCGGGACAAATAGCCATCAAAGGGGGTTCCTGTGGTTGGGTTTCCTCCCCATGGTAGGAAAGATTCTCTCTCTCTCTCTGTCTGTCTCTCTCTCTCTCTCTCTCTCTCTCTCTCTCTCTCTCTCTCTCCTTCACTCTCCCACTCCTCTCTCTCTCTCTGTGTGTTTCTGTCTCTATCTATCAGTGTCTGCTATCTCTCTGTCTGTCCGTCTGTCTCCCCCCCCCCCTTCTTTCTCCCCCTCCCTCTCTTTCTGTCTCTCTCTTTCTATCTCTCCCTCACTTTCCTTCTCTCTCAGTCTCTTCACCCTCCCTAACCTCCTCCCTCTCTGTCTCTCTCTCTCTCTCTTTCTCTCTACTGCTATTATCTGCCTGCCTATTTTTCTTGACCCCTCTCTTGCCTTGTCTCTGACTACTTTACTCATCAGCCTCTCTTCCTCTTCCCTAAGCAACACTTCACACTGTGCTACTCATGTTGCATGCTCTGGGTACAGTTTTTTATGAGCTTTGTTCCCTTTTTTGTAATTTGAATTCTTCTTTTTGCACTTATTAAATGTTGGTGTGTGTGTTACATTTTGACATACCAGTAAACGCCCTTGGTAAAGACCAGTGGTCGAAACCGGTCGGGCATCAAAGAAACTGTTTTTTTGTCTTCTTTTTTTTCTGTTGTTGTATATATAGATATAGATATATATATATATCTCTATATATATATATATATAGACATGTGGATGTAGCTGTGTATGTATGCAGAACAGAATAGAATGATTTATTGTCAGTCAGCTCTACCCAGGTAGACAGCCTGCTGTGCAAATGATTCCGTGTCTGTAAAGCGCTTAGAGCTTGGTCTCCAACCGAGGATAGGCGCTACATACGTATCCATATCATCATCATCATAAAATCTTAAGGTTTACAAGACACAATAAAACATGAACATGCGCATATTATGAAAAGAAATATTCGTCAACAAATTTTGCCAGCCTTGGCTGTAATACTTTTAGTGAGATCAGTCAAGTAAGATACGTATGTGTGTATGCGGAGTAAATGTACATAGGGATATATGGATGGATGTATCCACGTAGGTATCTATGTCTCATTATTTTTCTTCCTTTTGTGAGTCAGTGTGTGTGTGTGTGTTTGTGTGTGTGTTTGTGTGTGTGTGTGCGCGCGCGCCCGCGCGCGCGTGTGTGTGTGTGTGTGTGTGTGTGTGTGTGTGTGTGTGTGTGTGTACACGCGCGCGCTTAATGTTTATTGTAAAAACTGCCACCGGGGCTGATGTACCTTCTCTAGACGACATATATTATAAGCGGCTACTCAAAAAAGCAAAATCAATCAGCCAGGACGAATCACATCCAGCTTTTTGGGGGATTTTCGAGATGCTCCCCTCTGGTCATCAGTACAGACGTATGAGGACGAAAACCAATCGCTTCGCCAATAGCTTTTTTCCCCATAGCAGTCAATGTCCTGTTTCTCGAACAAATCCAGTATGATTAAAGAGAGTTGTGTAACCAACAACCACTTACCTGAAGATCTAGTCATCAGCCCCATCCACATGTGATATGCAGCTTATGTTTAAATGTGTGTGTGTGTGTGTGTGTGTGTGTGTGTGTGTGTGTCTGTGTCTGTGTGTGTGTATGTGTATATATTGTATATATATATGTCTGTGTGTATGTGCGCATGTGCATGTGTGTGTGTGTGTATGTCTGTGTGTATGTGTATGTGTGTGTGTGTGTGTCTGTGTGTGTGCGCGCGCGTGTCTGTGTGTGTCCAGGTCTCTAGTGTTGTATCGTAAGCATGGTGGCTGTCGGTGAAAGGACGTGATGTCGATTCTCCGCTCTCCAGAAGGGGTGACTCTGCAACAAGCAGTTATTGCCACGGATAATACAATTCGAATAAAGCAGCGCTGTGCCGGGTCTCCTCTGATGTGTGCCCTCCTGGCGGCCTGACATCGTTCCTTCATGAAACTGCTGGCACTGGGACCGCGGTGGAATTAGTTTAGGGAGGGAGGGAGGGGCTTGTGTATGTACAGGAAACACTTCGAGATAAGAGGCTTGGGATCATACCTTATTCAGACAGCCAAAAAGAATTAATCCAAAAAAATTTTTAAAAATAATAAAAAGCTCTGATTGATACACAGGGAAAGAAAAGACTCGCTATTGTCTGTTTTTCTCTCCCCTCCTCCTCCCTGCTCCCCACCCCCACCCTCCGCACCCCCCAAACCCCCACCCCACCCCACCTCTCCCCTCTCTCTCTCTTTCTCAGGTTCTGCATTTGCACGCACACGTGTGTGTGTGTGTGTGTGCGCGCGCGCGCGCGTGTGTGTGTGTGTGTGTGCGCGCGCGCGCGCGCGTGTGTGTGTGTGTGTGTGTGTGTGTGTGTTCATGCGTGGTCATATTGATCCCTGCTTCATCTGAGGAGGAGGAGAGTGTAAACCATTTCACGCCCGTATGAGTAGGCCTAGTCCAATTTCCGTTCGAAGGGAAGGCAGCGCTGATAAGCCCTCCCAAAACCCACCCCCACCCCCACCCCCACCCCAGCCCTACCTCTCTCCCGTTCACTCTCCCACCATGATCCACCACCCCTCCTGTCCCAATTCCTTGTCCTATTCCTGTCCCAGATTATGTATCCTCTCCCTGTCCCAATTCCTTGTCCTATTCCTGTCCCAGATTATGTATCCTCTCCCTGTCCCAATTCCTTGTCCTATTCCTGTCCCAGATTATGTATCCTCTCCCTGTCCCAAATTCCTTGTCCTATTCCTGTCCCAGATTGTGTATCCTCTCCCTGTCCCAAATTCCTTGTCCTATTCCTGTCCCAGATTATGTATCCTCTCCCTGTCCCAAATTCCTTGTCCTATTCCTGTCCCAGATTGTGTATCCTCTCCCTGTCCCAAATTCCTTGTCCTATTCCTGTCCCAGATTATGTATCCTCTCCCTGTCCCAAATTCCTTGTCCTATTCCTGTCCCAGATTGTGTATCCTCTCCCTGTCCCAAATTCCTTGTCCTATTCCTGTCCCAGATTATGTATCCTCTCCCTGTCCCAAATTCCTTGTCCTATTCCTGTCCCAGATTGTGTATCCTCTCCCTGTCCCAAATTCCTTGTCCTATTCCTGTCCCAGATTATGTATCCTCTCCCTGTCCCAAATTCCTTGTCCTATTCCTGTCCCAGATTGTGTATCCTCTCCCTGTCCCAAATTCCTTGTCCTATTCCTGTCCCAGATTATATATCCTCTCCCTGTCCCAAATTCCTTACCCTATTATTATTATTATTATTATTATTATTATTATTATTATTATTATTATGAGCATTTAAGCCCTAGATGTTTTCAAATAGAAGACATATGTAAATACCAAAAAGAAAAAAAATTGAACACAAGATACCAAACATCATTCACAATTATTTGTTCTATTATAAAATAGTCATTTTAGTTCACACTGGAAAGGGATGAGCTGTTGAGAATTATTCAGGATTATGTATCCTCTCCATGTCCCAAATTCCTTACCCAATAAATCCTCACCCTATTCCCGTCCCAATTCCTCATCCTGTTCCTGTCCCAATAAATTCCTCATCCTGTTCCTGTCCCAATTCCTCATCCTGTTCCTGTCTCAATTCCTCATCCTGTTCCTGTCTCAATTCCTCATCCTCTTCCTGTCCCAATTCCTCATCCTGTTCCTGTCCCAATTCCTCATCCTGTTCCTGTCCCAGATTATATATCCTCTCTCTGTTCTCCCTTCTTTTTTTTTCTTTTCTTTGTTTTCCTTTTTTTTTGCCTTCTTTTTTCTGTCTGCAATTGTCTTCGTTTTGCTATCAAAACAGATTTTCTGCAAGGTTTTGTTGTTGTTGTTTTGATGATTATTATTTATTTATTTATTCATTTATTTACTTATTTATGTACGCTTACAGTTGACTTCATCAAGTTTTTGCGCCTTATACATATTATTAGTAGTGGTAGTAGTTTTTTGTTGTTGTTTTTTATATCTATTATTTATTCACCTTTTTTTCTTTTTTTCTAATGAATTTATCTATTATTTATTCACTTCTTTTTTTCTCAAGGCCTGACTAAGCGCGTTGGGTTACGCTGCTGGTCAGGCATCTGCTTGGCAGATGTGGTGTAGCGTATATGGATTTGTCCGAACGCAGTGACGCCTCCTTGAGCTACTGAAACTGAAACTGCTAGGCAGATGCCTGACAGCAGCATAACCTAACGCGCTTTTTGTCAGGCCTTGAGTGCATGCTCGTAATTATCAGAGTGGATTTCTTTTGACAGAGTTTTGCCAGAGGACAACACTCTCGTTGCCGCGGGTTCTTTTTCAGTGCGCCAACAGTGGATATCGACAAGGCGTTCTGTGAGTGGTTCTAGAGCTAGCAGAAGTAATGACTTCATTACTTTTCACTGCACAGCCAACGGCCATACCACGTTGAAAACACCGGTTCTCGTCCGATCACCGAACTTAAGCAACGTCGGGCCCGGTTAGTACTTGGATGGGTGACCGCCTCGGAACACCGGGTGCTGTTGGCAACCTTTTTACATTTTTATTCTTCCCAACTTTTTTGTTGTTGTTTTTCTCTCTCCTGGGCTTTGCCATTTCTTCTTTTTTTTTTCCCCATGATTTTCTCTCTCATTCATTTTACTTTTCTTGTTTCATGTCATTCATTTCTACTCACCATGTTAAGTTTCCACACTGGCGGTTAGGTCTTGTCACATGTGACTGCACATTTTCCTATCCTTTTTGCTTTTTTCTTTCAAGTCTACGTACACTGTACATGGTGATCATTGTACATACACGACACTCAGTTCATCATTCTTGCATCAGTATAGCAGTGCTATCAGTAAAAAAAATATTTAAAAAAAAAATTAAAAAAACGAAAAAAAAAACACGAAAAAACCAAACGCCGGCATAATGACTCACAGTAAAACCTCCTTTACTCTCTATGTACCCTGTACATTGTGATCATTGTGCATGAATAACACACAGTTCATCAATCTTTTATTGAACTAAATTGAGTCTTTTTTCTTTCTTTCGAGTTTTCAGTTTCATTGACACTGAGTGAAGCCTTTTTCTCTGTAGAATATACCAGTATAGAAAGAAAAAGAAATGAAGTTGTTGCTTCGTTTGTAGGATAATGATTAAGTAAGAAAAAAAAGAAAAAAGAAAGAGACTGAAAGGAGAGAATATGAAAAATTAAGGGTTAAGACTTAATAAAATTAATTATCAAGTCAGCTCAACTGATTTTCTATGGATGGGGCCAACTTGAATTCTGCGCGGCATGGGAAACATACTACTCAGTGTCTCTGAAAGACAAATGTATGATGGAACAGTAAATCAGCAGGAATCCTCACTGATTTTCTCTTTTGCCTGTCCTGTGTATTGATCATTGGAGTGTATTCAAAAGTAGATATGTCAGTTGGGTCTCAAACTATCGCGGAAGAAGTGTCCATGGTGTGCACGGACATGAGTGGAAGAGAAACGAAGATAAGCTGAATTGTCAGTATGGTTACCTGTGAAGATTTGGACAACTTAAATTATATTCTAATTTGTAATTCATTTACACATTTACCCGCGACAGGAAAAGAGCGAAAAGGAAAAGACAATCGCTTTTTCAGTGTATACTGTATGATCCTTAAATTTCCCTCAACAGTCGCCAACGGCCATACCACGTTGAAAACACCGGTTCTCGTCCGATCACCGAAGTTAAGCAACGTCGGGCCCGGTTAGTACTTGGATGGGTGACCGCCTGGGAACACCGGGTGCTGTTGGCAACCATTTTATATTTTTATTCTTCCCAACTTTTTTTGTTCTTCTTGTTTTTCTCTCTCCTGGGCTCTGCCATTTCTTCTCTTTTTTTTCCACATGATTTTCTCTCTCATTCATTTTACTTTTCTTGTTTCATGTCATTCATTTCTACTCACCATGTTAAGTTTCCACACTGGCGGTTAGGTCTTGTCACATGTGACTGCACATTTTCCTTTCCTTTTTGCTTTTTTCTTTCACTGAAGTCTACGTATGCTGTACATGGTGATCATTGTACATGCACGACACTCAGTTCATCAATCTTGCATCAGTATAGTAGTGCTGTCAGTAAAAAACAACAACAACAACAACAAAAAACAAACAAAAAAACACGAAAAAAACAAACACCGGCAATAATGACTCACAGTAAAACCTCCTTTACTCTCTACGTGCCCTGTACATTGTGATCATTGTGCATGAATAACACACAGTTCATCAATCTTTTATTGAACTAAATTGAGTCTTCAGTTTTTCTTTCTTTCTAGTTTTTTTCATTGACACTGAGTGAAGCCTTTTTCTCTGTAGAATATACCAGTATAGAAAGAAAAAGAAATGAAGTTGCTGCTTCGTTTATAGGATAATGATTAAGTAAGAAAAAAAAAGAGACTGAAAGGAGAGAATATGAAAAACTAAGGGTGAAGACTTAATAATATTAATTATCAAGTCAGCTCAACTGATTTTCTATGGACTGATGGGACCAACTTGAATTCTGCGCGGCATGGGAAACATACTACTCAGTGTCTCTGAAAGACAAATGTATGATGGAACAGTAAATCAGCAGGAATCCTCACTGATTTTCTCTTTTGCCTGTCCCGTGTATTGATCATTGGAGTGTATTCAAATGTAGATATGTCAGTTGGGTCTCATACTATCGCGGTAGAAGTGTCCAAGGTGTGCACGGACATGAGTGGAAGAGAAACGAAGATATGCTGAATTGTCAGTATGGTTACCGGTGAAGATTTGGACAACTTACATTATATTCTAATTTGTAATTCATTTATACATTTACCCGCGACAGGAAAAGTGCGACTGAAAGGAAAAGACAATTGCTTTTTCAAAGTATACTTTATGATCCTTAAATTTCCTTCAACAGTCACCAACGGCCATACCACGTTGAAAACACCGGTTCTCGTCCGATAACCGAAGTTAAGCAACGTCGGGCCCGGTTAGTACTTGGATGGGTGACCGCCTGGGAACACCAGGTGCTGTTGGCAACCATTCTATATTTTTCTTCTTCCCAACTTTTTCTTGTTGTTTTTCTCTCTCCTGGGCTCTGCCATTTCTTCTCTTTTTTTCCCCCATGATTTTCTCTCTCATTCATTTTACTTTTCTTGTTTCATGTCATTCATTTCTACTCACCATGTTAAGTTTCCACACTGGCGGCGGTTCGGTCTTGTCACATGTGACTGCACATTTTCCTTTCCTTTTTGCTTTTTTCTTTCAAGTCTACGTACGCTGTACATGGTGGTCATTGTACATGCACGACACTCAGTTCATCAATCTTGCATCAGTATAGTAGTGCTATCAGTAAAAAAAAAATAAAAAAAATAAAACAAAACAAAAAAAACACGAAAAAAACAAACGCCGGCATAATGACTCACAGTAAATCCTCCTTTACTCTCTACGTACCCTGTACATTGTGATCATTGTGCATGACTATGATAACACACAGTTCATCAATCTTTTATTGAACTAAATTGAGTCTTCAGTTTTTCTTTCTTTCTTGTTTTTTTCATTGACACTGAGTGAAGCCTTTTTCCGAGTCTGTAGAATATACCAGTATAGAAAGAAAAAGAAATGAAGTTGCTGCTTCGTTTGTAGGATAATGATTAAGTAAGAAAAAAAGAAAAAAGAAAGAGACTGAAAGGAGAGAATATGAAAAACTAAGGGTGAAGACTTAATAAACTTAATTATCAAGTCAGCTCAACTGATTTTCTATGGATGGGGCCAACTTGAATTCTGCGCGGCATGGGAAACATACTACTCAGTGTCTCTGAAAGACAAATGTATGATGGAACAGTAAATCAGCAGTAAATCTGGTATATTCTACTGACAGAGAAAAAGGCTTCACTCAACTGGTGCCAATGAACGAAAACCGTGACTAGAAAGAAAGAAAAGCTGAAGACTCAATTTAGTTCAATAAAAGATTGATGAACTGTGTGTTATTCATGCACAATGATCACAATGTACAGGGTACGTAGAGAGTAAAGGAGGATTTACTGTGAGTCATTATGCCAGCGTTTGGTTTTTTTCGTGTTTTTTTGTTGTTGTTTTTTTTGTTGGTTTTTTTTTTTTTTTACTGATAGCACTACTATACTGATGCAAGATTGATGAACTGAGTGTTGTGCATGTACAATGACCACCATGTACAGCGTACGTAGACTTGAAAGAAAAAAGCAAAAAGGAAAGGAAAATGTGCAGTCACATGTGACAAGACCTAACCGCCAGTGTGGAAACTTAACATGGTGAGTAGAAATGAATGACATGAAACAAGAAAAGTAAAATGAATGAGAGAGAAAATCATGGGGAAAAAAAGAAGAAGAAATGGTAGAGCCCAGGAGAGAGAAAAACAAGAAGAACAAAAAAAGTTGGGAAGAATAAAAATATAAAATGGTTGCCAACAGCACCCGGTGTTCCCAGGCGGTCACCCATTCAAGTACTAACCGGGCCCGACGTTGCTTAACTTCGGTGATCGGACGAGAACCGGTGTTTTCAACGTGGTATGGCCGTTGGCGACTGTTGA
>JAAQRG010001376.1:0-10634 GCA_011634625.1 Babylonia areolata | reverse complement strand
CTTACTTCTGTAGTTGAAGCATGAATCTTTGTCGACACACAGGTGCTTTGTGTAGTGGCTTTGTGAATATCGACTTTAGTGGTTTGTGGTCAGTTTCTACATCTACCTTTCTTCCATACACATATTTACGTGTGGAAATTCACACACCCAAACACATCTGCCAGAGTTTCCATTTCTATCTGTGCATAATTCTGTGTGTTTTTTGTGAGAGCACGTCACGCATAAGCAACTGGTTATCATTCTTGCAGCAGACAGCAACCTAGTCTTGTTGATGATGCATCAACTGACAATGTCAGCTGTTTTGCTGCGTGCGTAGTACTTGAGTACTGGTGCTTCAGTCACAAGTTTCTTTATTTTCTGGAAACTCATTTCTTTTTTGTCTGACCATGACCACTCCACATCTTTCTCTGTGAGCCTCCTGGGTGGATTGCTTTCATCAGCCATTTTGACAAGAACTTTCCTGGGTATGTATGAATCCTAGAAAGGTCATGAGTTCTTTCTTGTTTTGCGGACTGGAAATGTTTTGTACTGCTCTGATCTTTTCAGTGTAGCCAAGTGCTCAGCTGGCTTCAGATACTGCTTCACGCACAAGCTGCATAGCAGACGCCTTATTCGCATCTAACCTGCCAGTCTTCAATGACCTGCGCAGAATGCCTGACTTCATTTCAAATTGTAAATGCAAAGTCCCTTTTAAACAACTGCTCCTAAACATCTATTAAATCATGTCTCTGTATCGTTAACTGCAATATATTTGTTGTGCTTACACACACACTTTAATCAGTTAGAAGCCTATTTGATTTTAGTCTAATGGTTCATCAATGTAAAGATTTCAACTGACCCAAAGCTTACGTCATTTTGTGTTTCTCGTCACACATAATACAACAGTTACAATTCTGTATGTGACTGCTGTTGGAAACTAAAACCACACCATTATAGTGTTTGGATGAGAATAAATCAGGTATCTAAAAGATACAAAGCTGATTTTCGTTGTCAACACTTAACGACAACCACTGCACAACTAGAGTCACTATACTCCATTGGGTGAGCTGAAAACTGTGTTTATGACACACCGTATTTAATTAAATATATCTTTTGTCGGATCAGTAAACTACAAGTATTATATACTAGCAGAATTGTCACAATTCCATCTTTGAATCTATACCATTTGTGTTTGCCTGGATTAAACTGATTTAATGCAGTTTGCAATTTTCAGTGACAAGCTCACTAAAACTGACCCTTTTCAGGTGACTTAAATTAAGATTATAAATTCATCTTAATTAATTAACACTTCATTTTATACTCAGTGGAAAGTAGGTGTTGAGCTGTTTCTTTTGCGACCAATCCGACGTAAACTGGTTCAGGAATCACTTAGAAATCTATCACTGAACACCTTGTAACAAACACAGATTACTCAAATATTCAGCGTCATAGGCCCACTTTGCTTTGCAGCACACGCGGGCGTCATTGCAGTACGCTTAACTTGCATAAATAGCCACAGTAGGTGATGACTGGTCACTTTCCACCTGGCCAGTTACTGGCTAGAGCCTGCTGTCTCTCTCTCTCTCTCTCTCTCTCTCTCTCTCTCTCTCTCTCTTGCTGTGTTGTACCCAGAGTGTGTGTTGCTGCAGCAGCCAGCGTCATCGCCATATTGCTAGAAGTACTGTGTGTAAAATGTTCTGATGATTTGTAAATTGTATTCTTCAACACAGTACTTGTGTTCACATGAGTATGTTGATATTGCTTTAGTTTGGTTTACTTGGTTTAGTTATTGCGTTGACATGTAGTCACAGTTCTGCTCATGACTGATCTAATCACCATGTCATCATATGCTTGTAGCAGAATTCCATTTCATTCTTTTCAACGTCACAGTCAGTGACGTCTCTGGATACTTGAAAGTTTGTTCGAGATTGTTCTAGTGAATGACAAGTTCTTTTTCATTTGCTGTCGCTGATGAAGGTTAAGCTACTTATCCGGTGTTTCGGCAGTGGAGATTTAAATGTTGAGCACAAGCTTAGCTATGTTGATATTTGGCATTGATGCAACGGATTATTTGTGTAAGTTAATTCACCACTTAATGGTTAAGCCATGACAGTTCTTCCAATCTTTGTGTTGTGCACTGATTACTGTCTGGTCTCTCAGTTTGCCAGTATTTTGTCAAAGCCACTGGTTCTGTTATCTTGTTTATTATTCATGTATTATTTCACATACTGGTATCAGTTGTACTGCTACAGTGTGTTTAGTCAGGACTCTATAATGTGTGTAGTATTCTGTTGTGGCGATTACAAGATAGTGTTGAATTAATAAGATAGTGTTGAATTAATATCAGTTATTGGTTAAAACCATCTGATATGTATTAGTCTGTTAATTGTAATTTAGTTATCATGCCTTCTCCTATACGGCTTACTCCAGTATAGTGTTACATGATAAACTGATTCATTTGAATCAATTTGACACAGTATGAGCTTTACTTAAATCTATACTGTCAGTGTACTTTCACTAAATCAGCTTAGCTTTAACCACTTTATCTACACTGTTTAAATGTATTAGAAATGTCATTTGATGTCAGTGTTTGGTCTTCACACATATGCATTATCGTACATTATGTTGTTGCTTATGCCAAACTGAATCTTTCCATGTAATATGTATATATATATATATATATATATATATATATATATATATATATATATACATATATATATGTGTGTGTGTGTGTGTGTGTGTGTGTGTGTGTGTGTGTGTGCTTTCTATCTACTTGTATTCCTGACATGTTCTTGTTTATGTCTAATCAGGCATTGTCTTCTTATCTCTTCTTCTCTTCTTCTTTACTTACTTAACTATTGTAAATAAAACAATAGAAAAACCCTTTTGTGACTGGCCTGTTATACGTCCCTGGGAGAGTGCGTGCATCTTTTCTATCCTTTAATTCAGTAAATCATCATTAATTCTTTTTTATCGTCCCGTTTATATAATAATACCACTCGGGACCACGGCTACAACAGGATCAGCTTTGAGGCCTTCACCCGACAGAATGTGACCGACATATGAAATTTCATCTTTGCTGAATTCGCACTTTGACTAATTTGGACTTCTTATGTCCATATGTTTTGGCCTTTTCCATGACTTTTTCTCGCCGTTCATCATGTTGCACTTGGTTTTCTCCCCAAACAACAATGTCATCCATCACGACTACGGCCCCTGCTATGTCTTCTACCATCTGAGACATGACTCTCAGAAAGATTTCTCTTGCGGAAACAGTTCAGAACGGTAATCTCAAGAACCGATACCGACTCGAAAGGAGTGTTGAATGCACAACGTTTTGAACTTTCATCGTCCAACTTTATAAATGTGGCATCAGGTTTTGTGAAAACTTTGGCCTTCGGCATGTTTTGAACAACCTCTTCTATGATTTTCAGGGGGAAGTGTTCCCTTTTCACTGCCTTGTTTATATCTCTTGGATCAATGCAAATCCTGATTTTCTTTGGTGTTTCTACAACCACCATACTGCTTATCCAGAATGTGGGCTCTTTTTGTTTAGCAATTACTCCCTTTTCTTCCACGTGCTTGAGTTCAGTTTCACTTTTTTGTGAAGTACAACTGGTACTTTTCGTGGTGCATGAACAACTGGTTTCACGCTTGGGTCTATGTGTATTCTGACTACCCCTGGCAGACATCCTAAGCCTTCAAATGAATATGGGTATTCACACACACACACACGCACACACATACACACACACATGCACGCACGCACGCATTAAAATCTACCATCGTTATAAGTGAGAACTTAATTGAACAACATAAAACACACACACATGCATACAAGCGCACGCGCGCACACACACACACACACACACACACACACACGCACGCAAGAACACACACACACACACACACACACACACACACACAAAATTCCTGACACAAAAAGTTCGTCAAATATTTATTTTGTAACTAATATAATGGTTAAGATACAACACAAGGAAGAGGTATTTGGGTTACCGTGCAGAGCACTGAAGAACACGATTGGCCTTGCAAACAACCCACACATGACATACATAAGCGAATACATAACACAGAATACCAGTGATACAGTTTTTGATAAATGAGTTGTGGATAACATGATTCCGGAACATGAAACCAGAGCACACCATATGATCCTTATGACAGATGAAATGATAACATGTAGCCACTTGGAGGGAAAGGAATCGACATGAATCAGGAAAATATCACAAAGTGTGTGTGTTGTGTGTTTGTGTGTGTGTGTGTGTGTGTGTGTGTGTGTGATGGACACACACACACACACACACACACACAGAAAGATATATTTATATGTATGTATACACAGATCCGTATATATATATATATATATAGACACACACACACACACACACACACACACACACACACACACACACATACATATATACATATATATATATATATATATATATATATATATATATATATATACCTATATACAAATTTACATATATGTATATATACTCTTTTCTCTCTCTCTTTCTATATATATATATATACCTATATATACTCTCTCTCTACTCTTTCCTCTATATATATATATATATATACTGCTACTCCTCTCCTATATATATATATATATTTCCTCCACCACCTCCACCCAATAACTCTTCTTTGTATATATATATATGCAACGCATATATATATATATATATATGCTGCTCTGTATATATATACATATATATATATATATATATATATATATATATATATATATAGACATATAACGGAAGCGCACTGACTGTGGAGGAAGGCAGGAAAATAAGTGTAGGAAAGCAACTTCTCCGAACAAAACACTTCATAACGATCTCAAACTGTAATTCAAAGAAAGAGATGGAGAGGGGGAGGCGGTGGGGAAAGGGAACTGTGAAGCCTTTAAAGACAGCTAACTGGGAAGACGTTTGAATCCCCTTTCAAATGGAGGAAAAGAGCCCCATTTCATCTGGTTGTGACGGACTAGAGCTTCTGGAATTGTGGCCTAGTGTTAACGCTTCCGCCTAGGAAGCGAAAGAATCTGAGCACACAGGTTGGAATCCCACAACTCGCCAGTATTTCTCTCCCCCCCCCCCCTCCCAACCCCCTCCCCCCTCCCTTTCTGGCCCTCCACTAGAATTTGAGTGGTGGCCTGGAACTGTTAGCATTCGGAGGAGATGATAAATCGAGGTACCGTGCGTTACAGGCACTTAGCGCACGTAAAAAAATACCACCACCACCAATAACAACAACAAAACAGCAACACCAACAACGCAACGAACAGTTTGTCCTTGGCAGAATGTTGTTGCAATAATTTTTTATTCCCTTTGCTAGGAAAACCGTAAACATGCATGCTGAAAAAAAAAGAAGTGGCACTGCAGTGTAGCCCGAATTTCACAGAGATACCAGTTGTGACATGAGAGAAATGTGTTCTGGCAACAGAGTAACAGAATCCAGTGCAATGCAATTTCGCCTCCCGTGGACTCGTCCGATGTCTTTGTCATGACAATGGTGGAACATTCCCCCACTCCCCCACCCACATCCCACCCCCACGATGATCATAATTCAGAGACATCACTAAGAATCCAGTCACATACCAAGTCTCTATGAGAGAAACAAACAAACAAACAAACAAAATCTCAATCCAAAGACTTCCCAAAGCTGCATGTGAAGGGTATTATACAGAAGGAAACGAAACGAACATAAATTAGTAGAAAGTGTCCTTTACTCAGAATCGAAAGTTTAGACGAAGTCCTGCGTGTATCTTTCGTTGGTCTCTTTCCACCTTATTCGTCAAGTTTTTCTGATCCATCACGTTTTTTTGAACCGTCAAGTTTAAATGATCTGTCAAGTTTTTTTGTTTTTTCTTGTTGTTTTTTCTGATCCATCAAGTTTTTCTGATCCGTTAAGTTTTACTGGTACGTCAAGCTTTACTGATCCGACAAGTTTTACTGATTCATCAAGTTTTACTGATACGTCTAGTTTTACTGGTCCGTCAACTTTTGGTGTGCTGATACGCCAAGTTTTACTGATACAAGTTTTACTGATCCGTCAAATTTTGCTGATTCATCACGTTTTACTGATACGTCAAGTTTTACTGGTCCGTCAAGTTTTGCTGATACGTCAAGTTTTGCTGATAGTCAAGTTTCACTGATCCATCACGTTTTGCTGATCCGTCAAGTTTAACTGTTCCGTCACGTTTTGCTGAAACGTCAAGTTTTACTGATACGTCAAGTTTTACTGATACGTCAAGTTTTGTTGATACGTCAAGTTTTGCTGATACGTCAAGTTTCACTGATCCATCACGTTTTGCTGATCCGTCAAGTTTAGCTGATCCGTCAAGTTTTACTGTTATAGGTCAAGTTTTGCTGATACGTCAAGTTTTGCTGATAGTCAAGTTTCACTGATCCATCACGTTTTGCTGATCCGTCAAGTTTTACTGTTCCGTCAAGTTTTACTGATACGTCAAGTTTCACTGATCCATCACGTTTTGCTGATTCATCAAGTTTAGCTGATCCGTCAAGTTTTACTGATACGTCAAGTTTTACTGGTCCGTCAAGTTTTGCTGGTCCGTCAAGTTTTACTGATCCGTCAAGTTTTATTGATACGCCAAGTTTTACTGATACGTCAAGTTTTATCGATGCGTCAAGTTTCACTGTTCCATCAAGTTTTAATGATCCCTCAAGTTTTACAGATGAAGGTGGTGAGTGACCACTGAAGTAAGCCGAAATGTTTTATTATGAGGAAAGAAAACTTTCCGTTACATGTATCCAGATTCTGGGAATATTAGAAAACAAAAAGGGACAGAAAACAAGTAACAATGAACACAAAATATAAAACAGGTTTCCTGCAGCACGCAGGTCAATGGAAACTTGGCAAAATCTGAAAACACGACAGACATCGATGAACAAGGATTAACTGAATACAATCAGAATGACATTAGGTGCATTACCTGGGCCAGTGGAGAAAAGGCAAAAACTGCACCTATAGGCTAACTGATGTCATTATAAGGCATAATCTGGTTTACAACGCCACACTGTCGTAAATAATTGAAACACAAAATATCGATTCCGGAACAATGTGGGATGATGAAATATGAATACCAATGACTGAAAACGTCATTATATGAACCAGAACTAGGGATTTTGAAACATGACTATCTGAAAATGAATCCTTTTTTTAGGGATGGGTTACAAGGGAATTTGACCAGTAATCCAATACAGTTTAAACGAATGAATGTTGTCCCAAGCAAAATTAATTAAGAGCTGGACAGACCATCGCTGACAGATACACGTAACAATTCAGAATCTATGGGAAAAAAAAGTGGTCAGTGTGAGGGTTTGGGAGTGTTCGCCAGGAGGAAGGGGTGGCGTGGGAGTGGGGGAGGGGGGATTAGAACCATTTAGTGATAGTCCGGCTCAGGCAATTTTGGAACATCGGAAGACGAAACAAATAATAATAATAATAATAATGATGATGACAATAATGTGACGCATATGTATAGTCATTGCATGGCAACTCGGGTATCGGTGCGACACAAAGCGGTCATAGGTATACAAGTCTGTAGAGAACTGACCAAAGTAACCTGTAAGAGTTTTTACCGTGTGCAGTGGTCGTTTTTAACCCCGCCATACAGGCAGCCTTACTCCGTTTTCGAAGTTACTGGATTTCCTATAAATTTTCATCTTTGTTTAATGAAACGATTGAAACAAAAACAAAAAAACAAAAAAAAACAAAAAAATCACGTTGTAGCCTTAAAATTTGGTCCAGAAATAGCGACGTGAATCTGTACTTTGTCAAAAATCACACACACACACACACACACACACACACACACACGCACACACACTACACTGCCACAATCATCATAATGATCAAAATTGCTGATGGTAATTTTCTTATTCTGTGCTTGTCTCATTGAGCATTTTTTCTGTGGTATAAGCTTAGATAAGAAAAAATGATTGAAGTTTCCAAGAAGCTTATTGCAAGCACTTGATCACCCCTTTACCAGATTGTCACAGTACATCTGCTGGCTTCCTCAAAATCACGATAATCTGCGACAACCATACCACACAGAAACACTCTCAACCACAATGATCCTAACGACGACAATGTCACGTGATTTGACGGAGTTGACCGAAGTCGACCGGAGTTGACCGAAGTTTACCAAAGATTCCCGAAGTCTTCCGCCGGAGTTGACCGAAGTTGACCGGAGTTTACCGAATGTCCTGCTTCTTGGGTTTGAAGTGCACGTGGCGGGTGAGCATGGAGACGATGCAAGGCATCTGTTTCATGGCGTCCGTGAACTCCTTGTCGGAGCAGGAGGCAAACTCGTAAGCCACGATGCGGTTGACGTGCGTCAGCATGTGCAACAGCTCCATCTTGGTGCCGTAGTTCTCCAGCACGATGCACAGTGCCTGGATGAACCACGACCCCTCCTGGTTGTTGCGCCACGAGAAACAACCTGCACACAGGCCCGCTCACGCAGTCAAAAGCATGTGGGGGTAGTATTAAAGGTTAGAGGTCTCAAAGCTTTTCATGGCCATTGGGGCAGTGAAGTCATACCCACTGAGTCTAGGGCTTAGTATGGAAGGCGGGGCCAAATCGTCTCCTTCCGCTGTTTTAATTAACCTTCCCCAACAGAAGTCAGGTACCCATTCACATCTGGGTACAGTGAGGAAAACAGAGTAAAGTGCCCTCCAAAGGACACAACGCCATGCCGAAACCGGCCGTGAACCCAACAACATCAACAGTAATAATAATAATAATAATAATAACACTAAGAAGAAGAAGAATCCCTGTACCGCGGACTTCCTACCCTCCATTGAAACAACACACACAACTGCCGCCTAAATCATGGCATTCAATAGCGTATGAAGACATACAAGGACGAAGAAAAAGAAGAAGAAGGAAAAGGAGCAGGAGGAGGAGCAGAAGAAGAAGGAGGAGGAGAAGGAGGACAACGAGCAGAAGAAGGAGGAGGAGGACGACGACGACGAGCAGAAGAAGGAGGAGGAGGAGCATAAGGAGAAGGAGCATAGGGAGAAGGAAGAGGACGACAACGAGCAGAAGAAGAAGAAGGAGGAGGAGGAGGTGGAGGATGAGCAGAAGAAGAAGAAGGAGAAGGCGGAGGAGGTAGGAGACGAGCAGAACAAGGAGGAGGACGACAACGAGCAGAAAATGAAGGAAGAGGAGGACAAGCAGAAGAAGAAGGAGGAGGAGGAGGACAACGAGCAAAAGAAGAAGGAGGAGGAGGAGAAGAAGGAGGAGGACGAGCAGAAGAAGAAGGAGGAGGAGGACGAGCAGAAGAAGGAGGAGGAGGAGGACGAGCAGAAGAAGAAGGAGGAGGAGGTGGAGGACGAGCAGAAGAAGAAGGAGGACGACGACGACAACGAGCAGAAGAAGAAGGAGGAGGAGGTGGAGAGGAGGTGGTGGAGGAGGAGGAGAAGAATGAGGAGGAGGTGGTGGTGGAGGATAGAAATAAAGAGTCGCTGTGTCAGTCAGTCAGGACTGCAGGCCCCTTTTCGGTATTGTGTCGTGTCCTAAGGGAAAGCACTTAACTGCGATTCTCCTCACTCCACCAAGTAATGAATCTGTGTACCTCACTTCGGTTTGAGAAGGTTCAGTAGAACAACGGAAGGAGAAGACTGGTTAATTCGATGAAGTGGTTTAAACTTCTTCTTTTTTCTATATAAAAAAAAAGAAGACAAATTACAACATCAATTTTTAGGACAAAAATACTGGAGCATCAACAAGTCTGATCATAATCAGTCTTTCATGTGATACAAACGATCAACAAATGCAATGACGAAAGATACATACAATATTCGACATTAAAAAAAGAGCTGAAGTGCAAATACAAAATAAAGCAGCAACAACAACAACAAAGAAATGTGAATATTACCAAAAGCATGGTGTATTTGCATGGGAGAGAGACAGACAGACACGGAGACAGAGAGAGAGTACAGAATGAACTCAGGTCTATCTGTCAATTCTTCTGATACATTTATATATATATATATATATATATATATATATATATATATCTATATATATATATCTGTTACCGCAGAAAATATTTCATAATGCATATTTCATGTCACAGACATCTGAATCTTTGGGGTTCGCCCATGTAATTTAGCTTAAATAAGCGTGGCTTTCATTATACACAGCAACGTGTAGAAGAAACTATAAAAGCGGTTATTACAGGCAAAGAAAAGAGGACCACACTATCAAGTAAGTGTGGTTGTTACGCAGCATTTGAACGAAACAAACTAGAACGCGGCACAAAGGGGAACAAAAAGTAGCCGTATCAGAATATTAGAACACCTCTACCCGTAACTTTGTCATGAAATCTGTCGCTGGTGCGTCCCTTCGATAGCATCCTTATCGAATGATGATGGGTAGTTAGTCATCAAGAGAAGAGGACCGGAACTCCTCCACTGTGACTAACGCTGCTACTACTGTTGCAAACCCGATCGTTACCACGCACCAACCTCCTGCCACCAGCAACCCCCTACCACCAACACCACTGCCGCTGTTACCGGCCACTGACCAGTCCGCGGCGAAGAGATAGTCGACCTGTATGTACACAGACATCGCTGCTGTTGCTGGTGGTGGTG
>JAAQRG010001370.1:0-10638 GCA_011634625.1 Babylonia areolata | reverse complement strand
CCCAACGAAAACAAAGAGGGACATATCAGAGCTAAAGAACTATTAGCACTGGTCCCGTATAACGTGGAAAAAAAATGCACACGCACAGTCACATTCATGCACACAAACCCAGAACATGCACCTGACATTAACCATTCCGTCAATTTTCAAACAGAGGATGACAAAAAAACAACAGAGAATAAAACATCCCCCACCTCCAAAAAGGCAACATAATCTGAACATTTTTATAATTATAGGTTTTTGGATTTTTTTTTTCTCCAAGTTTGGTTCACACTATTACTTGATGTTTTTTTTTGTTTTTTTTGTTTTGTTTTTTTACTAAGATTGGCTCACCCGTCAATATCAGGATGTGTGTGTGTGTGTGTGTGTGTGTGTGTGTGTGTGTGTGTGTGTGTGTGTGTGTGTGTGTGTCTGTGTGTCTGTGTGTCTGTGTCTGTGTGTGTCTTTTATCTTATAATCTTATTATCGTATAATGATGATGGAAGTCTGAACTGCCCACAGCTCTGTGTATTTTTTATTTTTTTAATTTATTTATTTATTTGATTTTTGAAAACTTTTCTGGAGAAGCCAAGCAGAGCGAAACTTTGAAGAAAAACCAACGTAAATAGGTTTTATGCGTGGATAGTGCGTGTGGAGAGTTTTTGCTACACACACACACACACACACACACACACACACACGTGCGCGCGCATATATATATATATATATATATATAATGTTGACATTAATAATAATGATAATAATAGTAATGACTATAAGGATAATAGTGATAATGATCATGATGATGGTAATAATAATAGTAATAATAATGATGATGATGATGGTGATAATACTAATAATGATGTTAACAACAACAACAACAACAACAACAACAAAAACAACAACAACAACAACACTAATAATAATCACAATAATATTGATGATGATGATACTGATAATGATAACGATAATAATGACAGCGACAAAGGGAAACTATTGAAATATTATCCAACTTATGATGTGACAAGTCATAATGCAATTGCACACAACCACGCGTTATTTTCAGGCTTTTTTCCCCATGCAGGAAACAACAACAACAAAATAAAAACCAAACACACACACACACACACAAACACACACACACACACACAAACACACACGCACGCACGCGCGCACGCACGCATACACACACACAAACACACACGCACGCACACATACGCACACACACACACACACACACACACACACATCCACACACACACACATCCTGCACTGAGGTTCCGCAAAATGAGATGACAGGTATGGTTTGAGCTTTGTGAACTGCATAAAGAATTATTTTCTGATTGCAAACTACTACTGCAACGTGATTGTTTAACAATAATTATCTATTTATTTATCTAATCAACACACGCACATACAATACAAACACACACACATACACACACCTATATATATATATATATATATATATATACAAATATTTATGCATACACATACATATATATCTACATAAAGATCATGCATACACATACATATATATCTGCATAAACATAAAGGCTACATAAGGTCAGTAAATATTGCAACCAGAACCATCTCAATAAATTTTCAACATAACGTCCGCTCCTTCCGAAAACCCATCATTGGTGACATACCAAAGCTCCAGATGATGAAACGTGACACATTCTTGATGATTTCCATTTTACGTCAAGAGTCGCTACAGCAGTTGTTTCTTTACACGATTTAAAATCAAAGAAAATATGACACATCGACTGATGTACTGCGACACATGTGATAATATCAATGTTTATGACAAAACTCATCCTAAAAATATCATCGTCGGTATAAAAAATTACGTGCAGTAGGAGCAGTTCACAGGTTCAGGGTGGAATGGGCGATAAAACAAAACAACGACAACAAAGAAAAACTATCAATCATCCCCGCCGCCACTACCTCCACCAACACCACCACCACCGCCACCGCCACCGCCACCCCTCGCTGGAATGAAGAAGGAATCCACCCCGGGTAAGTCAACATGCACGCAGAAGCAAGGAGCCACCCGTGTATGTAGCTGTGCCCACCCGTGATCCGGCCTCATTTGCATGGCTTTCTTGTCCGGCATTTGCAGAAGGGGTTCGTCACATCACGTTTCTGGTACAGATAGGATGCGGGCCCCGTGTACAGTACGTACCCCACCAAATGTGGCCCAGATTTTTTTTTTTGGGGGGGGGCTTATTGAGTATGCATGAGATGCCACGTGAAAAGTCAATGTTGACTTAATTAAGTGTTTGGATTTACATGATAGTGATGGTGATGTGTTGGGTGGTGGTGGTGGTTTGTGTGTGTGTGTGTGTGTGTGTGTGTGTGTGAAAAGGGAACAGTGAATACCTGAAAGGGAACTGACCTGACCATGATGGTGCGGCTTTTAGGGTCTTTATAAATCCTCCCGATGAAGCTTTGATCATGTTGCGTGCGTGTAGAATACGTTAAATCTGAAAACAAAAGATACCATCTCTCTCTCTCTCTCTCTCTCTCTCTCTCTCACACACACACACACACACACACACACACACACACACACACACTCACACACACACAAACACACCGACAGACCTAGATGAATCTGGTAAACAGTTTTTCTGTGCGGCGCTCCGGGGAATCTCCACAGAGTTAAGGGGAGAAGAAGACTATGGGGAAGAAGAAGAAGACAATCAAGTTTTTCATTCGCAGTTCAAAGGAAACACCTCTCCGGGAAAGCTGACATAAATTACTACGATGGGATTACATAGAAAATTTTGAAATGGAATACAAAAAGTACTGGGTTTTTTTCTTTTCCAGTACCAAAGATTTCTTTTCATGACGAAGCCTTGCACAATATGTTCTTTAGATTTCTTTGATAATTACACGTACGGTTTGGAATGGCGTCAAAAGAACCCCAGCAAATGAAGCAAAGATACAGAAAAAAACCCCAACAACAACCAAAAAAACCCCAACAACCCCACCCCCCAAAAAAAACAACAACAAAACCAACAACAACAAACAAACAAACAACAACAACAACAACAACAACAACAAAAAACAACAAAAAACAAAACAAACAAACAAACAAAAAACAAACAAACAAACAGACAAAAAACCCACCACCCCAGAACGACAAAGCAAGAAATAAATTGAGAATGGGAAATCGGAAAAAAAAAAAGAAAGAAAGGAAAAATGTTCAGAAAAGAAAGAAAGAATGAAAAAACAAAACAAAGCAAGAAATGTATTGAGAAAGAAAGAAAGAAAGGGAAAAAAAAAGAACGTACGGAACTTAAACTGAGAAAAATACAAGATAGAAGGAAGATAAAGAATGTAAGAAACAACAACAACAGCAACAACAACCACCAACACCACCACCACCACCACCACCCAACTTGACCTCAAAGCTCACTTCCATCCTCTATTCCTTTCCACCTTTTTGAAAGCATTGTCGCGGAGAGAGAGAGACAGGACAGGGGGAGAGAGGGGAGAGAGAGAGAGTAAATCCTGTCCAGGTGCACAGAGACAGGGAGGGAGAGGGATAGAAAGAAAGAGAGACACAGAGACAGAGACAGGCACAGAGAGACAGATACAGAGACAGACACAGAGAGACAGATACAGAGACAGAGACAGGCACAGAGAGACAGATACAGAGACAGGCACAGAGAGACAGATACAGAGACAGACACAGAGAGACAGATACAGAGACAGAGACAGGCACAGAGAGACAGATACAGAGACAGAGACAGACACAGAGAGACACACACAGACAGAGGGAGACACACACACAGACACAGACACAGACAGACAGAGAGAGACACAGACACAGAGAGACAGAGACACAGAGAGACACCGACAGACACAGAAAGACGCAGACAGAGAGACAGAGAGAGACACAGACATGGAGAGACAGAGACAGACACAGAGAGACAGGGAGAGACGCAGACACAGAGAGACAGAGACACACACAGAGACAGACACAGAGAGACAGAGACACAGACACAGAGACAGACACAGAGAGACAGAGAGAGACACAGACACAGAGAGACACAGACACAGACACAGAGAGACACAGGCACAGAGGCAGAGACAGACACAAGACAAGACAAGACAAGAGTTTATTTGTTAGGCCTCCGGCCCATAACAAAGGAGTGGGCCACTAACAAAAATATTACATAATGAATCAAATAGTGTGAATAATATATCAATGCGCATGTGACTTGCAAGCTCTCTCTCTCTCTCTCTCTCTCTCTCCTCTCCCTTCCCTCAAACACATGCACGCACGTATATACACACCCACATGCACGCTCGCGCGCTAAACACACAGATCCAGCGATCTGGGTTAAGTGAAATGCTGACAAGCTAACAAAACTTACAAAAAAATAATTACAAATTGCAAGAATCGGAAAAAAGGGGGATGGGGGGTTGACGTATTCGCCACAGGGTAACAAAATACATACCTATATTCATCCACTCGTGTCCAAGTACAAAAGCTTCGCTCTCACGCCAAAAGCCTTGCATACAAAAAACGATAACTTCGCAACTAAAGATTCCGACACACAGGACATCAAAGCGGCAAATTTGAACAAGGTTGGATTTCTGTGATATTTGGCAGGTAAATGTTCTTCTCTTAGAGTCTGATAAACTGGACAAACCAAAAGAAAGTGATATTCTGTTTCAAGGGCTGTGTGACAAAAACTACACATTCTCTTATCACCAGGAACAGGATTATACTGTAAAAAGCGACAATTCAAATCTGACATACCCATTCGAAATCGTGAAAGTAGACGGCGTACAAAAAAGTTTTTCACGACCAGTAAGTACGGAGATGTTGTAAGTGATTGGTTGTAAACAGAATACACTCGATAGAATTCATGTGACAGCAGTGAGGAATGCCAGCTTTGCTTTGCACAATCAATTAACCGTTGCTTAAAACAACGAATAAACACACATTCATTACCAACACCTTGTGCCTCCCACACATAACCAAAGCCGTACATGTACAAAACATTTCTAATACTACAAGCCCATGTGATATAATTTTGTGTTTGCAGATGTAGTAACATATTGTATGCTTTCTTGGGGAATCGATCATTGCTTAATTTTAGTAGACGTAACCAAAACTTAATACATTTAACATAAGTCATCACATAGAGTGGAAATCTACCAGTTTCACCATAAACCAAATGTCTAGGAGCTTTTGAATGTACGCCTAAAAACTTTTTTAAAGCGAAAAGATGTACACCTTCGATTAATTCAAGATTTTTTGTAACTCCCCATATTTCAGCTCCATATGTCAACACAGGTTGTATCTGACAGTCAAACATTTTAAAAAAGATACCAGGGGAATGTTCTCCAATCGCCCAAAGTGTTCTGATGATAGCAACGACTCCTTTTCTGGCACGACTTGCAAGATCTTCTAATGTTGCTGTAAAACTAAGGCGGGTTGACAAAAAGATACCTAAGTACTTATATACATTTACAATTTTCAAAAGTTCATTTCCATAGAACCATCTCTCGTTCGCACCAAGGTAGCCACCATTTCTAAACACCACCACATTAGATTTTTCTAAATTGACAATTAAATCAAGTCGCTTTGCTGTGTCATACAATATATTCAGCTGAGTTTGAAGACCTATTGGGGTATCGGATAGCAGAGCTACATCATCAGCAAAAAGTAAGATCAAGAGCTGGACAAAATCAGGAGAAAGCTGGATGCCATGCATGCCACCCGCAAGCACATCTGAGGTCAATTCGTTAATAAATAAAGAAAAAAGTAATGGAGAACATACTTCACCTTGTTTGAGGCCACGAGGGCACATAAAACTGTCTGTGAAATCACCACCAACTCGTACTTTTGCTTTAACTATTTCATACATACTTTTCAGAGCCTGCAGTATTTTACCATTTAAACCATTCTTTTTTAAAATTACCCATAATTTATTCCTGGAAACACTATCAAAAGCTTTTTTAAAATCAATAAACGCGACATATAATTTTCTGTGTCTAAGCAACTGCTTTTGTACCATGGCATACAATGTGAACACGTGGTCAGTTGTACTGTGTTCTGCTCTAAAACCCGCCTGCTCTTCCCCAATCAGACCATGCACATCAATCCAATTACTGATACGTTTGTTCAGAACAAAACTGTATATCTTGCTACATATATTCAAAAGTGAAATGCCTCGAAAATTATCTGGATTATTTGCGTCGCCCTTTTTGTGTAGGGGCTGCATGACTGCAAGAGACCATTCTTGAGGAAACAAACCATTGTCAAATATGTGGTTGAAGAATTTAACCAGAAAAGGCATAATGCAGTCCACACTGTTTTTGTAAAATTCGCCTATGATGCCATCAGGACCTGCCGCTTTATTGCTTTTCAGAGCTCTGATCGCAATCCGTATTTCAGACTCGGAGATACTACAGTTCAGTAAATCAGATGGTGCGTTAACATACATCACAGCGGGTTCAGCAATGGATTCATTCACATCAGTGGAGTCAGAACTAAACACAGCTTTAAAATGGTTAAACCACTGCTCTTTTGAAATACTGGTCTGGCAAGACGAGCGCGGTCTGACTGAACGAATGGTGTTCCAAAATTTCTTTGAGTCATTTAAATTATTTTGTAAATCATGAATAAAATTGACTTTATAATTCCGTTTCTTTCGTCTTAGTAACTCCTTATATTCACGTCTTTTTTGTATGTAATTCAGTCTGACTTCTTCTCTGTTGATCTGTTAACCTTTCTCAAATGTTGTCTTAATACCGTTCTACTTTGCCTGCATTCCAAGTCAAACCAAACTCGTCTCTTCTCAGCGCCGACAGAAACAGTTTTCAACATACATTCGCCCGCAACTTCAAAACATTCATTAAATTTTTCAAGAGCAAGATCAATATCACATTCAATCAAGTGTGAAGCTTCATCAATAAGAGCAGCGATATGGTCTGAACACATGACATCACAATATGAATTACTTTTCTCAGGGTCCCATTTATATTTGGAAAACGAAAAAGATGACTGATTGTCAGAAGCAGCATCAGTCTGAAACTGAGCACATGAAAGTGACAACTCGACAGCTGCGTGCTTGGATTCAACCATAGGTAAAATCTTGAACTGCCTACACTTACTCAGCAAACAATGAGAAATGACGAAAACATCGATCACACTACAACCATTCGGGGACACATATGTAAAATCACTCGAAAAATTGAATTGTTTAAGGCCATTGACAATGGATAAGCGGAATTCATCACATACATTCAGCAGGTATCTTCCAAATGGATTACGTCATCCTTTGATGATCTCGCATTGTAACCAGCGTCGTCATCAACACATTCATTCGTATTGTCCATGTCATATATGCCATCAATGGGATCACTGGATATACATGGATTCCTGGAAGCGGTTCTTGAATTAAGGTCGCCACACACAATAATGGGTACCTCACCATAACGACTATTAATATCCAGCATGCAGTCTTCAAGCATCGTTACACCATTATAGATATCAGTATCTTCGTAATATTTTGACTTCTCAGGTGGCAAGTACGCACCAATAAATACACAGTCCTTGTCCAGACAAAACAATGTGCTTGAAATTTTTAGAGCAATAATGTTGTCTAACTCTAAAGGCACTTGCTCTACGTATTTACTCAAATCTTTTCTGACCAGAACTACTATGCCACCACACAGACGACCATGCATACTGTCTGAGACTTTCACTCCGGGGCAAACAAAAATATCATGGGTGGGGAATAGAGTTTTGGGGACTGAATCAGTAAATGTTTCAACCAGTAAAGCAAAATGATATTTGCCTATCCAAGATGCAATGTCTATTTCATTTAACATTGACCACAAACCTTCTACATTAAGGGTACAAAAGGATAATAAAGAAATAGACTTTAGGGAACAATCACTTACGTTAATATTACTCACCCCCAAATCATCATCACAAAAATTATCTGTTTCGGGGCTTTGGCCTGACTCTCAGCTAACTACATTACTGATTGTACTGTTCACTGTGGGCTCACATACACTGTCACTGACAGCAGTGCTTGATCTGGTCCACTTGTCCGTTATTTTGCTCTGCTTGGCAAAGGACTGTGACCGGGTCATCCGTGGCGAGTCCTGCCCCACTCGCGATGCCTCAAGGTCACTGGGACTTCGGCGACCACGTCCTCTTCCGTGACCACGGTTACCCATGCTGGAACCCGGGCTACGTACATCCTGGGTCGGTGTCGCGGGTGGTGAGCCTCGTCCAAACCCGGCCGGCCTCTGAGCCCTCAAAGTGTTGCCTGGATCCTGCCTGCCACCCGTCTCTGAGTCTCTCCCCTTTCTCCAGCAGTCCGTTTGACACAGAGGATCATCGTGTCTCTCACTGGCACGGTCAGTGCTTGGCCCACCTTCAGCTGCAACGTCATCAGATTCAGCGACTGACTGGGAATCGGGGATATTCTCCGGGTTGCCGTCACTGATAGCTTCAGCTACTTCAGTCACTTCAGTTGACACTGGCACTGCGGGAGTTGCTGTTGCTGTTTCACCCGTCCTCTGTGCTTCAACCTGCCTCCCACTGCGGACTGACTGGGTCAGGTCACTGGCACCACGTGTGTGAAGAGCAGTGTGCTGTTCTTGCTGCTGCTCACCATCCACATAACGCAGGGCTTCACGCTGAGGAGAGACAGACACAGAGAGACAGAGAGAGACGCACACACAGAGAGACACAGACACACATAGAGACACAGGCACAGAGACAGAGACAGACACAGACACTGAGAGACAGAGAGAGACACAGACACAGAGAGACAGAGACAGACATAGACACATAGACACAGACACAGAGGGACAGAGATAGACAGACACACACAGAGACAGAGACAGACACAGACTAAGAGTTAATCCTGTACAGGTGCAGCAGACATCTGTTGTTCCGGAACAGCAGCACGTCATATTGTGTCAGCCAGGGAAATAGAGCTAATCCGTAAATTACAAAATTGGGATTAAAGATGACAACATACACACACACACACACACAGACACACAAACACACACACACACACACACACACACACACACACTGGGAATTTTCTTAACGCAATGCTAACCAACCGCTGCAAACTTCGCTCATACGACCGAGTCCTGATCCAAAAGCAGTCTGGTGCAGTGAGTTTCAGCTCTTTTCTACATGCAGTTCTGAGAGGATGGTGGCAGGAATGGTTAAGACGCTCATCTGCCAATACAGTGTGAGTGAAGGCCTGGGTTCGATTCCCGCTCTCGCCATTTACTCCAAGTTTGACTGGAAAAAAAATCAGTCTGAGCGTCGAGTCCTGCGGATGAGGCTGAACCGAGGTCCCCGTGTGCAGCACGCACTGAAGGAAGAACCCCTGGCCACAAAGGTGTTGTCCTCTGGCAAAATTCTGTGGAAGAAACCTACTCTGATATGTACAACAAATATATATGCATGCACTCAAAGGCATCACTAAGCGCGTTGGGTTATGCTGCTGATCAAGTATCTGCCTAGCAGATGTTGTGTGGCGTATACTAAGATAAGATAAGATAAGATAAGATAATATAAGATAAGAAGATAAAAATAAATTTATTATCTCCAACTGGAGAAATTTGATCAGGTGCATTATCACAACATAGACAAGTAAACAACATGGGGACCATAACTGTAAAAGTCAACAACAGCTTTCACGAATATTACGAGGACACAAATGTAAAAAAAAATATCGCATACACCGTTTCATACATACATCCACACACTGCAGGTAATAACCAGTATTCTTAAAGTAAAAACAGAAAGAATTAAGAAACATTATTTGAATATAATTATAAACATAGCCTACTATACTGCACATTGACTATATGGATTAATATTTTGTCCGACAGCAGTGACGCCTCTTTGAGAAACGGAAACTGGAATTTGTCTTGTCTTGTCTTGTCTTGTCTATAATCCTGTGGTAATCCATATACAGGGCAACAATCCACAATAGAACTGAAAGGGTTGTCGCGAGTGAGTGGTGTGTATTGATGGCAATTATTGTACCGTAAATCGGCATAGACACATAGAGTAATTTATAAACACGGTATATATTTGGTCAAAGAGCTTTTCAGTATCAAGCTCCTTATACTATGGGGAGTTTGCGCCATATTAGTACAATATATTATCATTATTATTATTATTTTCATCATTATTATCATACAGTAAAAAAATCATTGCCTCCGTTGAGATCAGCCATTCCCCTATTTGGGGTTATTAATTATCAGCATTATTCGACTCTCCGGGCGCACTTTAAGGCTACCGTCTTGCTTACACTGAAGGCGCTGCTAGAGGGGTAAAAATGAAAAGTTCGCACTTTTGGGCTGCAAACCCACAGGCAGGCAGACAGTTTGGGCGTGGGCCCAACAGAGATTCCCACAAATCTGAACCGTCAGCATGTGAATACGTATGTCACACACTTGTCACGTCCCCAGCGAATGATGGTCACGAATTAAAAATTCTCACCATAAATTTTGTGTGTGTGTGTGTGTGTGTGTGTGTGTGTGTGTGTGTGTGTGTGTGTGTGTGTGTGTGTGTGTGTGTGTCCTTGCGTGCATACGTGTGTGTGTGTGAGTGTGTGCGTGTGAGTGCGTATGTGTGTGTGC
>JAAQRG010001360.1:0-10626 GCA_011634625.1 Babylonia areolata | reverse complement strand
CCCCATCATCTGCACCGTTTCAGTGGCATTATTCCCACGCCGCTCATTTAGATTCCCCCATACACAGCCACACCCGGGTTCGTCCGTCGCAGTTCCAGCGTCGGCAGTCCACAGGGAACCATCGATGTTAGGTCGCCAGGAGGCCACACACCAGAGGAGACCCTGCACTGCTGCTGAGTCACTTCGGTGGTGTTCAGTGGTGCCTGTTCTGATTTAACGTACTTAGGACACCACCTACTAAGCCCCTACTAACGACAATAATGGCTTAGTCGCGGAGCCAGACTGAGTGAGCGTCCCTACCAGAGTGGAGACCGCCACCACATCCCTCAAACAACAGGCCCCCATGAATCTGCCGACACTGACGACATTGACAGGGCTCACCCCAAGCACGGAAGTGGAGGGGTATCGAAACTGAGGTCACCATGAGAAAACAGTCTTCTTCTTGGCGTTCACCGCGACACCATCAGTCCTGTTCTGGCAATGAACGACAGACACTCCTATCTCCAGCTGTTTGTGTAGTTTGGTTGTGAGTGGAGTGTCTTCTTCTTCTTCTGCGTTCGTGGGCTTCAGCTCCCACGTTCACTCGTATATACGCGAGTGGGCTTTTTACGTGTATGACTGTTTTTACCCCGCCATGTAGGCAGCCATACTCCGTTCGCGTATTGCTGGGTATGTTCCTGTTTCCATAACCCACCGGAACTCTGACATGGATTACAGGATCTTTAACGTGCGTATTCGATCTTATGCTTGCGCATACACACGAAGGGGGTTCAGGCACTGGCAGGTCTGCACATATGTTGACCTGGGAGATCGTAAAAATCTCCACCCTTCACACACCAGGCGCCGTCACCGTGATTCGAACCCGAGACCCTCAGATCGAAAGTCCAACGCTTTAACCATTCGGCTATGGCGCCCGAGTGGAGTGTCGACAGGCCACACATCCTGTCTTGCCTGTTCTGAACAGGGGCCAGCTTTGGAGAGTGTGTTCCGCTGTCTGGTGTTCCTGCCCACAGGGGCAGGCGGTAGGTGGCACCAGCTTCAGTTTTGGCACTGCTGCTTTTAGATCCGTGCTCTCTGCATTTAATGTGTGGACTGGTGTGATGCTCTTATGTCTGGAGTGATTTGTAATGTTTTCTTTGTTTTTTAACAGCTTCCAGTATAGCAGGGTATAATATGTAAGAACTGCGTGGATGTGTTATGTCAGTGTGATTATGTGTGTTGTGCGTGAGTGTGTGTGTTGTGTGTGTGTGTGTGTGTGTGCGTGTGTGCGTGTGTGTGTGTGTGTGTGTGTATATGTGTGTGTGTGTGTGAGTGTGTGTGTGTATGTGTGTGTGTGATCCTGTATCACTTAGTATATGCATGTTTCCTATGAGAGCATCTATGTACATGTAAAAAGATAGATTTGCGTTATAAGATATGGATGCTTACTCGAGATTTTGTTTGTAACTGGAATTTATGATCTTTTCAGTGAATCTTAGTGAGTCTGTTGCATTATCTTTGTAATCCAATGCGAGCATTTTCAAAAGTTTTATGTATTTATGTAATGATTCATTTGTGTGTTTATTTCTGTATTTGTAAAAAATGGACTAGTTTTGTTACATTTTAGACATTATAATTTGGACAGAGAAGTAAATTGTTGATGAGTTGATATACTTGGACAAGGTTTGGCTTAAAATGAATGAAACTTATATTTTGATTTTGGCTTTTGTTTATATATATATATATATATATATAGAGAGAGAGAGAGAGAGAGAGAGAGATAGATAGATATATATATATATATATATCTTTATGTTCATTAGAAATGCATACATTTATCGGTTGAAATATTTCATTACTGTGGTGAAATCATTTCACGGTAGTGGTTGTGTCTGTGTGTGGGTATGTGTGTGTTGAAATCTGCTGGATAATGTTGTTGTTGGTGGTGAAATTTGTTTCAAATTTGTTGAAATGAGAATTGCACCCATTAGCATTGAAGCGGCGTGACTGTTGCAGACATTACTGCTACTGTGTAAGAAACGTTATTATCATTTATTGACATGTTTCTTTTTCTTGCAGACGATGGGAAGGTGTTCATGGGTTCAGGCATTGGTGATCCCTTCGGTCCACCCTGTTATAAAGGTAAGACTGTCGACGAGCTTTTAACACAGAAAATGTGAAGAAACGCAGCCATCAAAACAGCTCGAGGGGAAGTGTTTATGTGCACTGGAGAAGTTGTTTGTTTGTAATGTGTGTTGGCTTGTTAGAAAATGGTGTGCTTGGGCCACAGAATGACAATTTCATATTTCAGTTCTGTTGGTAATAGACTTTGATGTATGTGTGATCTGTATTGAATAATTGTGTAATTTTGTTGTATATAACAGCTGATTAATACCATGTCAGTTTCTGTTGTGTTAGATGAGTGTGTATTCAGTGCATATATATACAAGTTCTATGCAAGTTCTCATTCACACCCTGTAGATGCCTCTCATGTCAAACGTATACTAGTATGAGTGTTTTTTCAGTGTGTAACCAGTTGTACTTAAGTACTGAACACTGTCTAGATGCTTCTTGTGTTAGATATGTTAGAGATATATATGGCTGTTTTGAGTATAAACAGTCAGCAGTTGAATACCAGTACTCGTTCATACCGGAGAAAAGTGGCAGAATGGGTGAGATGCATGTCTACCAATCCGTGAGAGTCTGGGTTTGAATTCTGGTCTTGCCCTTTCTCCCAAATTTGACTGTAAAATCAAACTGAACATCTAGTCTTTCGGATGAGACAATGAACCTAGGTCCCTGTTGCACACTGAAGAAGAACCCATGGCAGCATAACTGTTGTCCTCTGGCAAAATTCAGTATAAGAAATCCGCTCTTGATAGGCACACAAATAATGACGCATGCACTCAAGGCCTGACTAAGCTTGTTGGGATAAGTCGGGCATCTAGTCTAGCAGATGTGGTGTAACATACGTGGATTTGTCGGAAATCGAGTGACGCCTTCCTCGAGAGACTGAAGCTGAAGCCTAGCTCCCACGCTGCTGCAGGTGACACGATGGGCTGTGGCATCTACTTCCCTGTCGACTACTTTGAGCAGTTTGGGGCTCTACAAGCACAGGAGGAGGAGGACGACGACGACCCATTGCACAACGACTTTTTCGGCCCCGATGACGACGACGATGATCTGGACGCCGAGGGGGGAGAGGACACGGACGAGGAGGACTACCGCGACGGTCAGCCCCGGCAGGATCAGGGTCAAGGTCAGGCCCCCAAGGCCATCATGGTGGATGTAAGCTTTCTTAGATAATTTATTTAAAAAAAAATTAGAAATTTCATTATTAAAAAAAAAAAAAAAATTTTAACAGTTCCATGATCAAGAAATTTCATGCAAGATTTTTTTTTTTTTAATAAGAAAAAAATTACTTTTACTTTGAATTGATACTTTGAATTTAAAATTTACAAAATGTAGATCTTCTTTATATATTTGAATTAATCAAGAACATTCACTCAGCTGATGATATCTTTATAAAGTTTTGAATATACGGGTATTTATTTTATTTCAGATATTTTTTGCATTCCATTGCGTTGTAAAAATCATAATTAGTTTATCTTCCTCTGCTGTTCTTTCTTTCTTTTTTCCTTTTTTTTTTTTTTTTTTTTTAATTTCTTTTTCACATTGTTTTGTTTCACTTCACTTGTCTGACCCTGCTGTGTGCTTTCCGTAAACTGAATCAGATACACATATAGACCTTCTTCTTCTTCTTCTGCGTTCACTCGTATGCACACGAGTGGGCTTTTACGTGTATGACCGTTTTTACCCCGCCATGTAGGCAGCCATACTCCGTTTTCGGGGGTGTGCATGCTGGGTATGTTCTGTTTCCATAACCCACCGAACACTGACATGGATTACAGGATCTTTAACGTGTGTATTTGATCTTCTGCTTGCATATACACACGAAGGGGGTTCAGGCACTAGCAGGTCTGCACATATGTTGACCTGGGAGATTGTAAAAATCTCCACCCTTTACCCACCAGGCGCCGTCACCGTGATTCAAACCCGGGACCCTCAGATTGACAGTCCAACGCTTTAACCACTCGGCTATTGCGCCCGTCACATATAGACCAAAGTACAGGGGGTAGGTTTCAGTGATGTAAGGTGGTGCATGTCGCATTGATTGATTCAGCCCTGCACACGAGCATTACCCTGACGTCAGAATTCTGTCTCATTTTGAAACGGTTTTGGTAGTCTTACACATGCATGAAACCATGAGGAAAGGGAAACTAACTCTGACAGTGTGTCTGGATGTGCGTACACGTAATATGGAGGAGAAAGTGGGGTGGGGGGGGGGACCCAGCCCAATATTTTTTCTGCATTTTTTCCCCTCACTTCAGTATAGCATGGAAGCCTACACTCACTTTGTTTTTCACGATCAAAGGGAAAGCAGTTATCAGATACTGATAGTGGTGCAATGCTATAACAAATAATAAACATTGTATTGGTATCAGCATTGAATTGTTTATACTTTGCTTGCTTAATGTATGTCAAGCAACACAATGGAAAAAGAACATAAGCCGTATTATGATTTCCATTAAATACATGGAAAAACCTCATATGTAACAGCTCGTTCCATCTAAATATCAAGGCATGGTACACCAAAGTACAGTCATGATACATGGATATACACACACACATACGTATAAATATATGTGTAGATGTCTTTTCTGTGATCGTGGTTTGTAGACTGCAGTATTGTCAGACACATAAATGGACTCTGCACTCATTATAGATTGTAGTATAGTCAGACACATAAATTGACTCCACACTCATTATAATTTCTGTTCTGTGGTTTGTAAATTGCAGTATATTCAGACACATAAATTGACTCCACACTCATTACAGATTGCAGTATAGTCAGACACATAAATTGACTCCACACTCATTACAGATTGCAGTATAGTCAGACACATAAATTGACTCCACACTCATTACAGATTGCAGTATTGTCCGACACATAAATTGACTCCACACTTAATATATATTGCAGTATAGTCAGACACATAAATTGACTCCACACTCATTATAGATTGCAATATAGTCAGACACATAAATTTGATTTCACACTCATTATAGATTGCAGTATTGTCCGACACATAAATTTGACTGCACACTCATTATAGATTGCAGTATAGTCAGACACATGAGTTGAATCCACACTCATATATTGCAGTATAG
Source organism: Babylonia areolata (assembly GCA_011634625.1). Taxonomy (NCBI): domain Eukaryota; kingdom Metazoa; phylum Mollusca; class Gastropoda; order Neogastropoda; family Buccinidae; genus Babylonia; species Babylonia areolata. The sequence continues at coordinate 5,415 of JAAQRG010001360.1, read as the reverse complement.
TCGGACACATAAATTTGACTGCACACTCATTATAGATTGCAGTATAGTCAGACACATGAGTTGAATCCACACTCATATATTGCAGTATAGTCGGACTCATAAATTGACTCCACACTCATTATAGTTTCTGTTTTGTGGTTTGTAGATTGCAATAGTCAGACACATAAATTGACTCCTCACTCATTATAGTTTCTGTTTCTGGAGTTAGCTTTAAAGGACTGTGGTTTGTGTGTGTGTGTGTGTGTGTGTGTGTTTATCGACAGCCATGCTCTACGTTCAGGGGTGTAGGTGCGTTTTCCAGTGACACTGTGGATTTGTGTGTCAAAAACAGGTGTTCTTCACCCGGAACGGCAAGACGGTGGGCAAGCGCAAGGTTCCCATCCCCAAGGGGGGGTTCTACCCCACCGTGGGCATGCTGAGCAGTTGTGAGCGAGTTCGGGTGGATCTGCACCCGGTGACGGGATGACCGTGTGGGTGGCGGTAGCCGTCTTGGGGGTGTGGTGGTGCCAGGTCTGGCTGCCCTGCTCCCATGCAGCGACTGTCTGCCTCTGTTGTTCTTGTGGTGGTGTTTTTTTTTCTGGCCCGGTGTTTTGGCTTGATACTGATGTGTGATTTGACTCAGGGTGTGGGTGAGGAGAAGAAGAAACCTTTGGTCCTTTTGTTGTTTGTTTTTGTTTTTTTTGTTTGTGTTTTATTTTCTTTTGGTTCATATTCTTTTTGAATGTAATTTTGTTTTATAATGAGGATATGAACAAAGTAATCTGCGGCATAAGTGTAGAAAAAACAAACAAAACAGGTGTACAGTTTGATCACCTATGAAAGGTATGATTGAATTTTTGATTTGTCATTTGGCAACTGTCTGGTAGATTTATATATTGAGCTGTTGGTAAACATTTTGTCCAATGTATAGTTTGTTCCAGTATTTTTAGAGAGAACGCACCGTTGATTATCACATGTAGCTTTTAAATCAGCGTGTGTTTTAAGAATCATTGAACAACAACAGAAAGATCTGAAGATGTACCCTGTAATGAAATATTAATTGAAGATTAAGAATGAGAATGTCGGGACGAAGATTCCCGAATGATCCAAAGTGCCGTTAAACATAAGTTTGAAAAAGAAAGATAAAACTTGCCTACTGTTCACATAATCAGACATATTTTGATATGTATGTACAAAGGAAACATTTGTAGTAAGGAAGGAAGAGCAAGGTGGGAATCCCCGATGGCTGAGGTTGGTGTAAGTTGCAGTCGTCGTTCAGAAAGATTCCACCTGTAGGTGAATCTGTCAGCACATGGGGTCCTTGTTTTCATCGTCAATGACCAAACCTTGTGCAGTGTAAAGTGGTGGTGTGGAATAGTTGAGTGGCAGGTTTTTTGGGTTTTTTTTTTTTTTTTTTTTTTTGAGACAGAAATTATTTGAGAAATCAGAGCTATGTTGTTTCTATGTAAAACCTCTTGGGTTTGTGAGTTATTATGAAAACAGTAATAATAATAATAATGGATTCTTATATAGCACACTATCCAGAAATCTGCTCTAGGTGCTTTACAAAAACGCTTTCGTTAACATAAAACATATCTATGTTACATACACACACCAAATGTGACTACACACACACACACACACACACACACACACACACACACACACTGCATACATACATTTTAACATACATGTGTATCTAACAGCTACCCTAACACATACGCACACATAGGCAGGCACAAATTTACATAAACACACGCACACACAACAGTAACAATATATCTTTGCTTTCCAGTTTTAAAGCCACCTCTACTGTGCATGTGACTAAATAAATCTAAAACATCGCTCTTATGAAAAGAGATCACATCACACTCAACAGGAGGAAATTCAGAACAAAACAAACTTTGAGCATAACGTGTGGGCGAAGAATGATTGATAGATATAATATACCAGCACAACAGTGAAGGAAGAGCTTTCAAACCTCTGATCTAAGGATGGGTGCTACCTGCTTGCCTGCCTGCCAAGTTTGTATCTTCCTCAGAACACTGTCCAACTGTCCTGGTACTGTATGACGCTGGAAAATGCTTGAGATGTAAATACGCAAGTCTGTCCTATCCTCTGCAGGATTATTCCTTGTTGCAAGGAAATACTTGCAAAACATTTGCCACTGTAAGACTTCAGTAAAGGCTTCATATGTAAATATGCAGATCTGTTGTATATCCTGTGCAGAATTGTTCCTTTGGCAAGGAAATACATGGAAATACATTTAATCACTGCATGGGTCATGGATTCAGATGCAATTTTTGTTATCTATCCTCTGCAGTATTATTCTTTCAGCAAGGAAATGCATACAAGTACTACAGCACGTGTCACCAGATTCAGGTGGAGAGTGGAAAATTGTCACAATCCTTCAGCAAGGAAATAAACTTCTTTTTTTTTCTTTTTTTTCTTTTTTTTTGTGTACATTCTGTGGAAGGTTTGCCACTCAGCTGTACTTCTCCCTCTTCTTCTGGTGCCTTGTACAAGTTGCTGACCTGAGTTGCAGATTTGAGATCTCTGCTTGAGTTTTTTGGTGTTCTATTCTTGTACCTCTGTGTTGCTGTCATGTTACATGGCTTGTATTTCTGTTGGTGTAAAAATTGTATCTGTGGTTGTTGTTGTTGTTTTTGTTGTTGTTGTTGTTTTAATTTTGTTTATGATGGCTGTAAATATGTAAATAATCGTTGCGTTTCTGACAGACTCGGTCCTTGCATCTTTACATGGGTCATGTTGGCAATATCAGTGAATTCTGACGTGACGGTGTGAGGGTGTGGGATTTTGTTTTTTTAATGACGAAAAGCGATGCCAAGAGGACAGAAGGAAACTGACAAACTGGAGCAGAGAGGTCGTGCTTTTGTGACTGGAAAGCAGCTGATCAGTTCTATTTTGGATCCCACAGTTGAGTTGAAAACACTCCCAGAAAGGAGTTCAGTTCTGTACCACTTGAGTGCAGTTTTGACTGCCCCGTGAGAATATTGCCTCAGTTTTTAACAAGTTATTTTAGAGCATTTGTGGATATATACTATATGTTGTTTTCTCCTTAGTGTAATATCACTTGTGATGGAAATATAAAAAAAAAGTGAAAACTATTACATGTTTAAATCTATTTTATCTACAGAAAGATAAGGCTGTATATATAGGGTAGTGAGGACAGAGATGTGCATAGTTTGCAGACATTGTGTGGAAAGTAGTGGTCTTGAGAGAATGTTGCTCACCAGGTGCTTGTGGTTCTCTGTTCAGAATTACTGCTGCTGTTACCAGCAACTTTAATGATCATACTGACTTTTCGACACTGCAGACAGTGGTGGAACAGCCGGCATCCATCTTGAGACCAGTATTGTGTGTGAGAACATTATGGTTTAATGTGATTATCAGGTTGATATGCATTGCTTTAACTAGTTTATGAAAAAAAAATTCTTTTGGTTAGTGATTGTCATTCAAGTTGTGAGGTGATTCAGTGTGTTATAAATGTTTGGATGTATTGATGTGTATCAAGAAAATCGCTTTCATGATTGGTCACAAGGGAGACATATATATAAGCCTATAGTTCATTCAGATGAATGAGCAAAACTGTGTCCTGTGTAAATGATTTTTTTGCAGTCTTCAGAGCTTATTCTCACTGGATATCTGTTCACCTTGGAACCGTTTCAGCTAGCTCAAACCAGGCAGTGAAAATGAAATAAAAAGAAATATTTTGGAACACACTGTTCGAAACACTGTCAGAAAATATAACAAGGAGGCAGGAGGCAACCCCCCCCCCAGATTTTTCAGTGACTTCAAAAGGATTTGCTGCAGTTTTGAAGGTCCTCACAAGGAAACTGCGCTGCGAATACGAAGCAGTAAATGATAGCTGTTGTATCATGGGGAGATTTCTACGTCTTGTCATCCTTGGCTGGAAGCTACAGAGAAAAAGTCCAGTGCATCCATAACAAGGGTTGTTCTGAAGGTCATGTTGAACGGATTGTCGGCTTGTCAGCCCTAGAACAGCCCTTTTGCACTCAGCTTGGCTGTCGAAAAGCATGATTTGATTGGCTTCGCTTCCGAGAACAAAAATTCAACTTTGTTCTTTCACAGTCATCCAAGTGCACTTCTCTCTCCACACAAAAGTTTTGGCAGCTTTAGCCAGTAGTCTCTTTAAAATACAGTTTGTTTGCAGTTAGATAATCAAATAAATGATGGGCTGATTGACTGGCAAACACTGTTCCTGTTGTCCACTGGATCAGCTGTGCTGATATTCACACAAAGTCAGGAGATAGATTCAAGACAGCTGTGCTGATATTCACACACAGTCAGGAGAGAGATTCAAGATAGCTGTGCTGATATTCACACACAGTCAGGAGATAGATTCAAGACAGCTGTGCTGATATTCACACACAGTCAGGAGAGAGATTCAAGATAGCTGTGCTGATATTCACACACAGTCAGGAGAGAGATTCAAGATAGCTATGCTGATATTCACACACAGTCAGGAGAGAGATTCAAGATAGCTGTGCTGATATTCACACACAGTCAGCAGAGAGATTCAAGATAGCTGTGCTGATAGTCACACAAAGTCAGGAGAGAGATTCAAGATAGCTGTGCTGATATTCACACACAGTCAGGAGAGAGATTCAAGATAGCTGTGCTGATATTCACACACAGTCAGGAGAGAGATTCAAGATAGCTGTGCTGATATTCATACAAAGTCAGGAGAGAGATTCAAGATAGCTATGCTGATATTCACACACAGTCAGGAGAGAGATTCAAGATGATTTATTCATATAGGCCAAGGCCCCTTATGAAGGAGTATGTGAATATAATAACAATGAAAAAAAACATAATACAACATATGTTGAAAACTTGATATAACATAAGTTCCAAATGAAAACTGGCCTAGCTACGAAACATACTGCCGAAGAATCAGTATTCTCATAACGTAATGGTTTCTCCGACTTTGAAAGCTTTATATAAATACAACGCAAGGTTTCTAACACTAAGACTCCGCCCGTCAGGAGAGAGAGAAAAAAAGAGAGTTGCGCAAAGTTGTACTCTGTTTCAGAAGAGAGAGAGAGAGAGCTCTCATATCTCAGCCAGCCTACCATACCAGCTTCAGCCAAGTGTTAGAGATGCCAACTATTACGATTTCGTCATATTTTGTTACGCTCGATCACGGTTTAAAATTGTTCCGACGAGTTCATTTTTTTACTACATAGCATGGTCACAAGAGAAAGCACAGTGGAAAACAGACCTAATGTAGCAAATACAAACAGCCTCCGGTAGCAGTTACACCATGTTGTAGGTAGGACGAAGTGTTAGTATGCCCCATACGAACTAGTAGGCGTTGCCCTCCTCCATTTGCTTTAAATTCTGCATCAGTTTGACATGGTACAGTATATGACACCAAAAGGAGGAGTTTGT
>JAAQRG010001359.1:0-10618 GCA_011634625.1 Babylonia areolata | reverse complement strand
ACCACATCACACAGTAGGCCAAACAGGACAGAGATAACAAACTGAACAGGTCACTGAGGGTGGCACCACATCACACAGTAGGCCAAACAGGACAGAGAGAACAAACTGAACAGGTCACTGAGGGTGGCACCACATCACACAGTAGGCCAAACAGGACAGAGACAACAAACTGAACAGGTCACTGAGGGTGGCACCACATCACACAGTAGGCCAAACAGGACAGAGAATAGGTGAGTCGGACCTGTTCCCGTGGGAACATACGGATGGCTTCCGCAGTTGGGAACACCCCACCCCCACCCCACACCACCGGTATATTGGGGTTCATTCTTACGTGTGCATAATGACATCTTTCAGGTGAGCTTTCTCACAGGTGGTGAGAACAACACTGACATGTATGAAGTAGACACAACGGCCAGAGTGTGTGTCATGTAAACTATACTGGTCACAGTCTGATCCCGCGAATATACGATGGACTGAAGTTATGACTAAAATGTGTGTGTGTATGTGTGTGTGTGTGTGTGTGTGTGTGTGTGTGTGTGTGTGTGTGTGTGTGTGTGTGTGTGCTGACTCGACGTGTTTGAACAACGGTTGAACACACACACACACACACACACACACACACACACACACACACACAGGTAAATCATCCTATTTCGCACCCTTACCTTATTCACAATTTATGCTCCTCCCGCTCCCCCACCCCCATTCCCCTCCCCCCACCCCACGCACACACGCCCCCCTTTTCCGAACATCATCCTCATCCACACCAACACCTTCACCACCACCACCCCCATATCCTCCCTGCCCATCCGCCCCCATCCCCCCCACCCACTTATCTATAATTACTTATGTGTGTGTACAAAATGCTTTCATGGTTGTTATTCTGCATGGTCATGTGCCGGATCGACCACAATACAAAATATAATCAAATAAAATCGAATCAAATCCAAAGGCAAGATTGTCCGAAGTACATCAGTGTGCGTCTGCCACACCATCGAGAAGTCACACGTGGGTCTCCCAAGTTCACTACAATTATGGGATGAGGGCAAACACCCTTCTACGGTTATAATTATGGGATGAGGGCAAACATCCTTCTACGGTTATAATCATGGGATAAGGGCAAACACCCATCTACGGATATAATCATGGGATAAGGGCAAACACCCATCTACGGTTATAATTATGGGATAAGGGCAAACACCCTTCTACGGTTATAATCATGGGATGAGGGCAAACACCCATCTACAATGGGTGGCGCTGTAGTGTAGCGACGCGCTCTCCCCGGGGAGAGTAGCCCGAATTTCACACAGAGAAATCAGTTGTGATAAATAGAAATACAAATACATAATACAAATACAAATACGTTTACAATTATGGGATGAGGGCAAACACCCTTCTACGGTTAGGATCATGGCCGTCGGGGATCACAGCGCCAGGAAAGGTGAGACAGGAAGTCTGATCACCCACACCTCCAGAACAACACAGTGAGACAGGGAGTCTGATCACCCACACCTCCAGAACAACACAGTGAGACAGAGTCTGATCACCCACACCTCCAGAACAACATGGTGAGACAGGAAGTCTGATCACCCACACCCCCAGAACAACACAGTGAGACAGGGAGTCTGATCACCCACACCTCCAGAACAACATGGTGAGACAGGAAGTCTGATCACCCACACCTCCAGAACAACACAGTGAGACAGGAAGTCTGATCACCCACACCTCCAGAACAACATGGTGAGACAGGAAGTCTGATCACCCACACCTCCAGAACAACACAGTGAGACAGGGAGTCTGATCACCCACACCTCCAGAACAACATGGTGAGACAGGAAGTCTGATCACCCACACCTCCAGAACAACACAGTGAGACAGAGTCTGATCACCCACACCCCCAGAACAACACAGTGAGACAGTCTGATCACCCACACCTCCAGAACAACACAGTGAGACAGGAAGTCTGATCACCCACACCTCCAGAACAACATGGTGAGACAGGGAGTCTGATCACCCACACCTCCAGAACAACATGGTGAGACAGGAAGTCTGATCACCCACACCTCCAGAACAACATGGTGAGACAGGGAGTCTGATCACCCACACCTCCAGAACAACACAGTGAGACAGGAAGTCTGATCACCCACACCTCCAGAACAACACAGTGAGACAGGAAGTCTGATCACCCACACCTCCAGAACAACACAGTGAGACAGGAAGTCTGATCACCCACACCTCCAGAACAACATGGTGAGACAGGAAGTCTGATCACCCACACCTCCAGAACAACACAGTGAGACAGGAAGTCTGATCACCCACACCTCCAGAACAACACAGTGAGACAGAGTCTGATCACCCACACCTCCAGAACAACATGGTGAGACAGGGAGTCTGATCACCCACACCTCCAGAACAACACGGTGAGACAGGATGCTTCTTTTCTTCTTCTTCTTCTTCCTCTTCTCTCCTCCTCCTCTTCCTCCTCCTCTGTGAAGGGTCATTTGAACGCCGCATAGAACTGTTCACGAGATTCCTCCAGGTCTGTGGGTTCTGTGTCAAAGCCTGGGTCTCTGCACATGGTTTTCCTGTCCTTTCTGCAGTGTTGTCAGCCCATCGTTTCTTTTTTCTTTCTTTCTTTTTTTCTTTTCTTTTTCTTCTTCTTTCAATCCGTCTCCCAATCTAAATTGTTCCTTTGGTGGATTTTTTCTCAATAAGGACGTTGGATCAGATCTTGTTACGTGTCAGTATATATACGTTTCTTTTCTCGAATGATGCCAGCAGATCTTTATATGGTCCAATGTGCTAACTGATGGTCTGGCGCATTGCTGACAGGATTAGTGTATCAGTCCAATGTTTAGTGCATTACGATGGCACCTTACAGCCACGACCTAAATTATGAGTAGTGTTATTATCATCTTATCATCATCATCATCATTATTATTATCATTATTTTTATTGTTATTCTTCTTCTTATTATTATTATTCCGTCCATATCATCAGTATTATCATCATTATTATCATTATCATTATTATTATTATTATTATTATTATTATTATTATTGTCATCATTATCATTATTTATGTAGGGGATCTGTAATATGAACAAGAAGTAAAGTGCTTTTCCCAAGGACACTACACCATGCCGAGACGGAGCCTCCAACCTTGATCACTGTGAACACTGGATCACAAGTCACGCTGATCACTGTGAACACTGGATCACAAGTCACACTGATCACTGTGAACACTGGATCACAAGTCACACTGATCACTGGTGAACACTGGATCACAAGTCACAGTGATCACTGTGAACACTGGATCACAAGTCACACTGATCACTGTGAACACTGGATCACAAGTCACAGTGATCACTGTGAACACTGGATCACAAGTCACACTGATCACTGGTGAACACTGGATCACAAGTCACACTGAACGCTGTGAACGCTGGATCACAAGTCACACTGATCACTGGTGAACACTGGATCACAAGTCACACTGATCACTGTGAACACTGGATCACAAGTCAAACTTCTTACCGACTCTGCCACGAGAGACTTCTATTTCACTTTTAATAAACTTCATCTGTAATTCGAAGTCACAACAAGTCGGCGCTGTATCGACCAGCTTGGGTAATCCCCACGAAGTAATCCCCCACCCCCCTAATTCTCGCCCTGACTTATTCTCATTCCCCAACCCTCTCCCTGCCGAAGTCTCACCTCCCAACCCCAACACTTCAACCCCCACACTCTTAACCCTCACCCCCTAACCCCCATTCGCCCCTAATCCTCAGCCCCACCTCTCCAACCCTCACCCCCACTAACCCTCACCCCCCTTAACCCCCTTACCCCCACTAACCCTCACCTCCTTAACCCTCACCCCCACTAACCCTCACCCCCTTAACCCTCACCTCCTTAACCCTCACCCCCCTAACCCTCACCCCCCTTAACCCTCACCTCCTTAACCCTCACCCCTAACCCTGACCCCTTAACCCTCACCCCCCTAACCCTCACCTCCTTAACCCTCACCTCCTTAACCTCACCCCCTTAACCCTCACCCCCACTAACCCTCACCCCCACCTCACCCCACTAACCCTCACCCCCTTAACCCTCACCCCCTCTAACCCTCACCTTCCCTACCCCCCATCCAGCAACCCCGGTCCCTTTGCACACACCCCAGCTCTCTTCTCCCCCGCACCCCCAACCTGGACTACTTACAGGTGTCCTTGGCAGCAGACGCCGTTTGTGGGTGGTGGTGTCCGAGGCGGAGTGGCCGGGGGAGGGGGGACTGGTGCCTCCCCCCCTCCCCTCCAGGTCCGAGCTACGGCTGCTGCAGCGGAACGGGCTGGGGGCTCGTCTGGCAGGTAAAATTACGTACAGGTAAATTACTGACATGTCAGGGAAACACAATGTAAGGTAAATTACTGACATGTCAGAGAAACACAGTGTACAGGTAAATTACTGACATGTCAGAGAAACACAAAGTACAGGTAAATTACTGACATGTCAGGGAAACACAGTGTACAGGTAAATTACTGACATGTCAGGGAAACACAGTGTACAGGTAAATTACTGACATGTCAGGGAAACACATAGTACAGGTAAATTACTGACATGTCAGAGAAACACAGTGTACAGGTAAATTACTGACATGCCAGGGAAACACAATGTACAGGTAAATTACTGACATGTCAGGGAAACACAGTGTACAGGTAAATTACTGACATGTCAGGGAAACACAATGTACAGGTCAATTACTGACATGTCAGGGAAACACAGTGCACAGGTAAATTACTGACATGTCAGGGAAACACAGTGTACAGGTTAATTACTGACATGTCAGGGACACACAGTGTACAGGTTAATTACTGACATGTCAGGGAAACACAATGTACAGGTCAATTACTGACATGTCAGGGAAACACAATGTACAGGTAAATTACTGACATGTCAGGGAAACACAGTGTTCAGGTAAATTACTGACATGTCAGAGAAACACAGTGTACAGGTAAATTACTGACATGTCATGGGAACACAGTGTAAGGTAAATTACTGACATGTCAGGGAAACACAATGTAAGGTAAATTACTGACATGTCAGGGAAACACAGTGTACAGGTAAATCACTGACATGTCAGGGAAACACAGTGTACAGGTAAATTACTGACATGTCAGGGAAACACATAGTACAGGTAAATTACTGACATGTCAGGGAAACACAATGTACAGGTCAATTACTGACATGCCAGGGAAACACAATGTACAGGTAAATTACTGACATGTCAGGGAAACACAGTGTAAGGTAAATTACTGACATGTCAGGGAAACACAGTGTACAGGTAAATCACTGACATGTCAGAGAAACACAGTGTACAGGTAAATTACTGACATGCCAGGGAAACACAGTGTACAGGTAAATTACTGACATGTCAGAGAAACACATAGTACAGGTAAATTACTGACATGCCAGGGAAACACAGTGTACAGGTAAATTACTGACATGTCATGGGAACACAGTGTAAGGTAAATTACTGACATGTCAGGGAAACACAATGTAAGGTAAATTACAGTGTACAGGTAAATTACTGACATGTCAGGGAAACACAGTGTAAGGTAAATTACTGACATGTCAGGGAAACTGACATGTCAGGGAAACACAATGTAAGGTAAATTACTGACATGTCAGGGAAACACAGTGTAGAGGTAAATTACTGACATGCCAGGGAAACACATAGTACAGGTAAATTACTGACATGTCAGGGAAACACAGTGTACAGGTCAATTACTGACATGCCAGGGAAACACATAGTACAGGTAAATTACTGACATGTCAGGGAAACACAGTGTACAAGTAAATTGCTGACATGCCAGGGAAACACAGTGTACAAGTAAATTACTGACATGTCATGGGAACACAGTGTAAGGTAAATTACTGACATGTCAGGGAAACACAATGTAAGGTAAATTACAGTGTACAGGTAAATTACTGACATGTCAGGGAAACACAGTGTAAGGTAAATTACTGACATGTCAGGGAAACTGACATGTCAGGGAAACACAATGTAAGGTAAATTACTGACATGTCAGGGAAACACAGTGTAGAGGTAAATTACTGACATGCCAGGGAAACACATAGTACAGGTAAATTACTGACATGTCAGGGAAACACAGTGTACAGGTCAATTACTGACATGCCAGGGAAACACATAGTACAGGTAAATTACTGACATGTCAGGGAAACACAGTGTACAAGTAAATTGCTGACATGCCAGGGAAACACAGTGTACAAGTAAATTACTGACATGTCATGGGAACACAGTGTAAGGTAAATTACTGACATGTCAGGGAAACACAATGTAAGGTAAATTACAGTGTACAGGTAAATTACTGACATGTCAGGGAAACACAGTGTAAGGTAAATTACTGACATGTCAGGGAAACTGACATGTCAGGGAAACACAATGTAAGGTAAATTACTGACATGTCAGGGAAACACAATGTAAGGTAAATTACTGACATGTCAGAGAAACACAGTGTACAGGTAAATTAATGACATGTCAGGGAAACACAGTGTACAAGTAAATTGCTGACATGTCAGGGAAACACAGTGTACAGGTAAATAACTGACATGTCAGGGAAACACAGTGTACAGGTAAATTACTGACATGTCAGGGAAACACAGTGTACAAGTAAATTGCTGACATGTCAGGGAAACACAGTGTACAGGTAAATAACTGACATGTCAGGGAAACACAGTGTACAGATATATTACTGACATGTCAGGGAAACACAGTGTACAGGTAAATTACTGACATGTCAGGGAAACACAGTGTACAGGTAAATTACTAACATGTCAGGGAAACACAGTGTACAGGTAAATTACTGACATGTCAGGGAAACACAGTGTACAGGTAAATTACTAACATGTCAGGGAAACACAATGTACAGGTAAATTACTGACATGTCAGGGAAACACAGTGTACAGGTAAATTACTAACATGTCAGGGAAACACAATGTACAGGTAAATTACTGACATGTCAGGGAAACACAGTGTACAGGTAAATTACTGACATTTCAGGGAAACACAGTTTAAGGTAAATTACTGACATGTCAGGGAAACACAGTGTACAGGTCAATTACTGACATGTCAGGGAAACACAGTGTACAGTTTGTTTCTGAAGGAGATGTCACTGCGTTCGGACAAATCCAAATAATCATGCTACACCACATCTGCTAGGCAGATGTCTGACTGGCAGCACAACCTAACGCTCAGTCAGGATGAAGTGCTTGCATACTTTGTGTTACTATCAGAGTGGATACAGAATTTTGCCAAAGGACAACACTGTTGTTGCCATGGGTTCTTTTTCAGTGCGCCAAGCGGCGTGCTGAACACGGGATCTGGGTTTATCGTCTCATCCCAATGACTGGACGCTCAATCTGATTTTCCAGTGAAACGTGAGAGAAAGTGTGAGAGCGAGAAATTACTGGTAATTTACTGACATATCTGGGAAACACAGTGAATAGGTAAATTACTGACATTTTATTTATTAAGTCTTCAATGTCAGAGAAACACAATGTACAGGTAAATTACTGTGGGTCAGATTAAAGAAAGAAGGGCCCGTCCTGCCCAAATCAAATGAAATAAAGTCAAATAAAACAGTATTTATAAGATAATAATAATAATAATAATAATAATAATAAGAAGAAGAAGAAGAAGAAGAAGAAGAAACACCACAAAATGAAACAAAGCATAATGAAAACGAAAGTAAAATAACATAACTGAAATATTTATAAAGAAAAAAAACAAACAAACAAAAAAAACAACAACAACAAAACCCGAAAACAACCAACAACGATACCAAAAGAATGACAAAAAAGAAAGAAAAAGATGTGTGAAATCAATATTTTTGAATAAAACGAAACAATGAATTGAACCAAAAAAAAACCAAAAAAAAATCAATAAAATGGGGGAAAAGAACAACAGCTAAACCAGATAGGTATGAAGTGTAATATATAAAAAAAAATAAAATAAAAAAAGGGGGGGGGGGGGTATAAAGTGTAAAAACATTAAAAATGATGGAGCGCCCAATGACAGCCGTCAGTCGGCTCTACCCAGCCCGTTGTGTAGATGACCCCGTGTTTTGTAAAGCGCTTACAGCTTGGTCTCTGACCAAGCACAGGCGCTGTGTAAAGTATCCACATGAAACGAAATGAACAGATAACTGACATCTCGCTCACCCGACAAACCGTTTCGGCAAGGTGAAGAGGTGCAGGGTGTCGAAACGAGTGGTGCTCACCATGTCCAGCACCCGTTCGAAAGTGGCGCCTGACAGCGGCTGCCCATTCCACTCTACCACTTGGTCCCCTGGTGATGATGATGATAATAATATTAACAATGATAATGATGATAACAACAACAACAACAACAACAAGAATGATGATGATAATGATGATGGTGATAATGGTGGTGATTATGATGAACATGATCAAACACTATCAAAATATTGGATCACATGCATAGTGACGTCACTGATGACGTATCCAGAAAAGGGATATAACTCTGGAAGGTTGAAAATTCCCACAGTTTATCAACCATTTTCTCAGTTTTAGGCTTATTGTTTAGGATGTTGTTTTATGACTTGGAACCCCATTTTCTGCTGTCTTTCTCCTGGCACTGAAGGGGTTAACGGATATAACTGAGACACTGACTTTGCTGAACAGAACTGATGCAACCAAGAAGGAAGTCCAGGCAAGGTCAGTTTTATCTGGTGAGATGACAGCCTTCACTAAGTAGCATATTCCCCATCAGCAGTCAATGAGTAGAACGATGCTTTTCCTTCTCTGACCGTCCCGGAGTTTGAGGTTCTCCAGGAGGAGTCACTGAGATCAGACTGGTTCAGAATAACGCCACACCGTCACTAACATCAGACTGGTTCAGAATAACGCCACACCGTCACTAACATCAGACTGGTTCAGAATAACACCACACCGTCACTGACATCAGACTGGTTCAGAATAACGCCATACCGTCACTAACATCAGACTGGTTCAGAATAACGCCATACCGTCACTGAGATCGGACTGGTTCAGAATAACGCCACACCGTCACTAACATCAGACTGGTTCAGAATAACGCCACACCGTCACTAACATCAGACTGGTTCAGAATAACGCCACACCGCATGTACTAAGCAGATGTCTGACCAGCAGCCTACCCCAAGGCACTTAGTAAGGCCTTGAGGAAAACAAAACAAAATAGAAATAAATAAATAAATAAATAAATAAATAAATAAAGCAAAAGAAAACAGATGAATATAAATAAAGAAATAAATGCGTGTATCCGCTGGCATTCCTGCTATGTGTCTGTTTTCTTCTTTCTTTTTACTTTTCAGTTTTCCATGCTCATTATCATCGTCACCGTCGTCATTACTGAGCGATCTCCTCGCGCTCATGTGTTCTCCAACCCCCTCCTCCACCCCAACCCCCTCCTCTCCCCCAGTCCCTCACCACACACACCCTTCCCTCCCCTTTCACCTACGATCACGAGAGTAATCAGCCGCCTAGGCGTCATCAAGCCTCATCTTCAGATGAGAAGATAAACCGAGGTCCCGTCTGCAGCACCCATTTGGCGCGCGTATAAGAACACATGAGAACAAAAGGGGTTGTTCATAGCGAATTCTATAGAATAATGTCCGATTTGACTGCAAACCAAGACACACGCAAACACAAAAAAGAATTACATATATAAAAAATCTCTCTCTCTCTCTCTCTCTCTCTCTCTCTCTCTTATGTATATATATATGATGCGCGCTAACGCTGGAGAGAGCAGCCCGAATTCCCACACATAGTAATACAAAACAGTGCAATACAATTCAATACAACACAATGCCACGCGATGCAATACAATACAATACAATAAACATAATACAACACAACGCAGCACAATAAATGCAGACAGACATTCAAACTGAACCGCCCTCCCCACCCTCCAAACCCCCCACCACCCCCACCTAGGCAGGTCGGAGGGACAGTGTGACCACGTGACCAACCTGGCTGAAGTCCTGCCAGCTGAGCAGGGCTGCCGGAAGTGACGTCCTTGATGAGAGTCGTCAGCGTTCCGTTGACGTCACATATCCCTCCAGTCACGCGCACCCCGAAGGATTCTGGGAAGACAACAAGAGGGCGGAAGACGACGTGAGGAAAAGGGTAATGAGGACAACAACAACAATCATTACAATAATAATAATGATGATGATGATGACAACAGTCGTCATCATCATCATCATTAATAATCAGAAGAACAGCATATCAACAAGAATAAGAAGAGGGAGATGAGGTGGAAGAGAAACAAAGAGGGAAAGAAAGAAAGACAAAACAAACAAACCAATTTGAATAAAATACAACAGATAATTCATGAACACGTTGACAGTTGATGCAGCCCAAGCATAACGCATTCAGCTATCTTGAATATGAATAATGTTTTGTTGAATTCAAGCTGTTTATTTAGAGACAAACGCTTATTGATCTCTCTCTCTCTCTCTCTCTCTCTCTCTCTCTCTCTCTGGTCTGTCGTCAAAGATGGAACAGAATGAACGAGCTAGACTGCATGAAGTTGAAGGGAG
>JAAQRG010001343.1:0-10621 GCA_011634625.1 Babylonia areolata | reverse complement strand
GTGTGGTGTGGTGTGGTGTGTTAGGGTGTTGTATTCTGGGCTTCTTTCCCCTGGGACGGCCCGTCGCCACCGTACAGCGCCACCATTTTTTTTCTTTTTTGCTGTCTGCAAGTGTACTTGCTTCAGGATGATAGTGAATATTGCTTCCATTTTGCCAGGTCACAACCTTTTTGTTGCCAGGGGTTCTTTTACATGCGTTAAACGCATGCTGCACACGTGACCTCAGTTTTATCGTCTCACCCAAAAGGCTAGCACCCAGACCACCACTCAAGGTCTGGTGGAAGGGGGAGTAAACATCCCAGTCCGAATATGGGTCTGTCTGTCTGTCTGTCTGTCTGTCTGACTATCTGCTTCAATGGGTGGTTCCGTGCTTGTGTTGGCGTTCGAGTCTGATTCAGGAGTGAGTGAGTAGCTTAGCTGGATAAATGAAGTTATCCATGAATCAGTATATTATTTTCTTTCCCCCTTCATTTCTAACGGGCATTAGCACCTTACGTGTCAGAATGAAGAGATACTATCAGGAGGGACAGGGGGGAGAAGGAGGGGGGGGGTCCTGGGGGATCCGGGGAGGTGGTGGGGGGGGGCAACTCGGAACTCGGGAATGTTTCAACTTTTTTAATTGATATAAACCATAGCTCCGAAGAAAGAAAGAGAGAGAGAGGGGGATGGGAGAGGGGGGAAGAGAGAGGATGAGAGAGAGAGAGAGGGAGAGGGTGGAGAGAGAGAGAGAGAGGAGAATACTGATTTGCACATTGTTGTTTTGTTCCTTAGTGTCCTTGGTTCCCCGTCTCCCTCCCTTCTCTCTGTGTGTGTGTGTGTGTGTGTGTGTGTGTGTGTGAGTGACAGACACAGAGAGACAATGTGTGTGACGGAATGACAGAGACTGAAACACACACCCAGAGAGAGAGAGAGAGAGAGAGAGAGAGAGAGAGAGAGAGAGTGTGTGTGTGTGTGTGTGTGTGTGTGTGTGTGTGTGTGTGTGTGTGTGAAATCATCATGGTCATGTCACAAACGTAACTCAGTCACATTCAGCTGAACTAAAGCGGTGTTGTTGTTTTTCTCTCTCTTCTGTCTGTCTGTCTGTCTGTCTGTCTGTCTGTCTGTCTGTCTGTCTGTGTGGCAGACTCTCCCCGTTCCTTCACCGCCCTCCAGGCCCTCACGGCAGAGGTGATGGCAGACCCCCGAGCGGGCCGCCAAGACTTCCGCTCGTCCACCTGGAGGGAGAGAGCGAGCACGGGCATCTCCTTGGCCTCCGTCAGCTCTCTGGCCAACTCCGACGGGAGACGGCCGGGTAAAGAGCCACGAGGCGGGCACTGGCACAGGAGGCGTCGCTCCCTGCCGGAGGTGTCTCGAGTCCTGGAGCTGCCAGACTCCGTCTTCCTGGAGGCTCTCAGCAGACAGCAGCAGCAGGGTCTGCCCGAGATGTCCGGTGAAAGCCACCACGGCATCAGGCATCCTGCAGACAAGCAGGGGACTCACAGGGTTCCACGTGACGCTGGGCTCGTGACGGAGCATCACCAACGGCACTTACGTGACCTCATCCAGACCCACCATCACCATGACAACTCACCAGAGATCGTCTGGATGACGTCATTAGGAGCCGTGGCGGAACAGCCAACGGATGGCTGCACGTTTGATGACCCCGTCCTGGCCTCGCGCCTCGTGCTGGAGTCCCTGGGACACCCCCACCACCACCACCAAGGACCCGATGAACATTCCCATCACAGCTCTTCCTCCAAGTCCAGGCGGACACGCGGCAGCCAGCACGGGTCCAACGACCTCAGGTTCCGTCGGCACGACAACAACAACGTGACCTCAAAGCATCAGCTTCTGCTGGCCAACAGGACAGGGCCGCGGGACCAGGAGCACCCTCAGGACCTCAAGCCGCCCAGGGCGTGGCGGGGGAACAGGGTTGCCTGTGACTCTTACGAACTTCACCGTGACGGCGTCCAGTACCGCTACATGACTCGCTGCTCTTGCGGAGGATCTCCCTCGTCCACGCCTCGGCGGCGACCCGGACATCAGCTGCACACCAGGAAGACTCACTCTTACGGCTCCCACCACCACCCCCACCACTCACAACACCACCACCCCCACCACTCACAACACCACCACCACCACCACCACACGCATCACAGACCCAAAGCGGCGCACCACACAACGTGCAGTGTCCACAGGTCGGACTCCAGCAGTCTGCGCAGGTCCACGTCAAGGGAGGAGGCGGACAGCCCGAGGGGCGTGGTGAGGAGCCGGGAGGGGTCCACGTGGGTGCAGTACGTGTCCTCCAGAAACCCTCCCAGGCCGCCACCCCCCTCCTCACACACCCGTCAGGACAGCGACACTTCCCTCAGCAGCACCAGCCCGGACCAGGAGGAGTTTCCACGTCATCGGTCCCGTCGTCGTCGTCGTCGCCGTCATCGTCACCATCATCATCATGGTGAAGGCAGCCAGCGAGCCGCCACGTGGCCCAGGCGGAAGCCGAGACAGCGGGGCAGGTCCCGGGGAAGGGTCGACAGTCCGGGGCCTCCTCTGCTGCCCAGGGAGGAGCTGTGCACGCGCAAAGTGGTGCAGTCCTGGCTGAGGGGGCTGGAGGTCGCCGGTCACCCACCCCCTCCACATCCCAACAACCCCCCACACCCTCCCTCCTGCAACGTTCACAGCGATGATGATGAGGAGGAGGAGGAGGAGGGGGAGGAGGAGGGGGAGGAGGAGGGGGAGGAGGAGGGGGAGGGCAGACAACTGTCTCCCAGGCGTAGCGCCGCTCGAGCGCACAGACTTCAGTACAGTGATCGCAGCTTTTCCGACACTCTGGACGACGATTATGACGACGACGACGACGACGAGGAGGAAGATGAAGACAGCGAGGACAGCATTTTCCTCAACGCCAGAGAAAAGTCCAAACATTTCAGAGGTCGCTGGACACGAACAGCACGGCACCGCCCACGAAGCGAAAGTCCTCTCTCGGACGCCTGGTCCATGGATGACAGCTATTCCCTCTGCAGCGGACAAGCGGGTCAAGGGAGCAGGAAGGACTCTCGTTTCGCTGAGAACAGGAGAGGTGTCGACCCGTCAGTGACGTCACTGACCTTCGTGGAGCGCGCGCCACTTTCAGGCAGCTCAAAACGAGACTCCCGCTCCGCCCTCCCCTCCCCTCTCTCTGACCCTCCCCAAGACTCTCACCCTCGTCACCGTAACGCGACCCGCATCAACACGATGTGTGCAGGGTCAAAGACCAAAGGTCACCACCAGCAGACAATGTCAAGGTCACACGCGCCGAGTCACGCGTCGCAAAACCCAGCCCCAGACAGTGGCGTGTCCCTGTCGACGGCGCAAGACAGTGACGGGTCAAGGTCAAGGTCGAGGTCAAATACTCAAGGTCGTTCGAAAGTGAGCGTGCGGGGTTATTTGTCCCTGTCCAAAACGCCTGGCTCGGACCCAGGGGCTCGGCCACAGGAGGCGGACCTGCCCAAAGGAAATGACCCAACCAGAAGGATTCATCCGTCGGATGTCCAACAGAAAACTGTGGGCGACAGAGCAACCTCCGAGACCCTGGGCTACCTGGAGTTAGACGAGGGCAGGCAGAACCCCATGGAGGTGACGCTGGAGGTGGACGAATCTCTTGTGTAGGGAAGTGCTCAGCCGGCCAGACACACATCTTAGCAAGTACCACACTGTCTCCTTTGTTTTATAACGATGGCATGAGATCTAAAAACAAACAGACAACTCAGGTGACGAGGTTGGCGAAGGAGATGAAGGAGAAGGCCAGTAGGAGAAAGAGTGGAAGGGAGAGGAGGTGGAGGAGAAAGAGTGGAAGGGAGAGGAGTGGAGGAGAAAGAGTGGAAGGGAGAGGAGGAGGAGGAGGAGAAAGAGTGGAAGGGAGAGAAGGAGGAGGAGAAAGAGTGGAAGGGAGAGCAGGTGGAGGAGAAAGAGTGGAAGGGAGAGGAGGTGGAGGAGAAAGAGTGGAAGGGAGAAGAGATGGAGGAGAACGAGTGGAAGGAGGAGGAGGAGCAGGAAATGGAAGTCCGTTTCAGTTTCAAGGAGGTATCTAAACGTGCTGACTGATCCATATACGCTACACCACAGCTGGTCTTTAAAAAAAAGAAAAAGAAAATGAACTGGTGAATGACCTTCGTATACAAACCAAACACGCTGGTCGGGCCTTTAGAGGAGAGGAGGAGGAGGAGGAGGAGAAGGAGGAGAAGAAGAAAGAAATGAAGAGAATGGGAGTCACCTCATGAGTTTGATCTGTGTTGTGTTCATTTAATCACCTATTTATTGTACTGTTTCTTTTTTTTTTCAATTTTTTCAATTTTTTTTTTTATCGGAGTGTCTTTTTGATACTTGATGTGAGTGTTTATTATGGCTTCTTTCCTGTTTGGTAATTTTGTGTCTGCAGAGAGAGGGAGAGAGAGAGAGAGAGAGAGTGAGAGAGAGAGAGAGAGAGTGAGAGAGAGAGAGAGAGAGGTGGAAACGGATACGGATACGGATACTTTATTCATGTATAGGCCATTGCCCCTCATGAAGGGGTACATACACATGATCATGTAAGAAAAAACAACAAGAAATAAGCGGTCATATCATCAAGAACAAACTTCAGTATACTAAAACATCTGAGTTGATCGTAGTCTGAATGCTTTGAACAAATAAATTGACAAATTGCGAGAGAGAGAGAGAGAGAGACAGACAGACAGACAGACAGAGAGGCAGAGACAGAGAGAGACGAAACAGAATTTTATTCTACCAGGGTAATGAGGTAAGCAAGTGCCTATACTTTTTTTCCGACCCAGCCATGACCATTAAAAAAATATATATTAAATAATAAAGAAAACGCACAAAGACGCAAATATCAAACGTAAAAAAAAAAATCAAAGTTCTAAATCGAGAAGAAAAAAAAGAGAGACAGACAGACAGAGAGACAGACAGACAGACAGACAGACAGACAGACTCGGACTCAAACAGACTCATACAGACTCAGTTAATTCATTTGAGGCCACAGCCCCATATGCAGGAATTCACAATCACGGAACAGGAACATGGTTAGATACATTGAAGGAGGAGGTCACAGAGACACAGACAGACAGACAGGCAGAGAAACACGCATGATTATACACACATACCAACATCCACAAATCCACACAGACACAGATACACGCGCACACACACACACACACACACACACACACACACACACACACACACACACGCAGACACACAGACACACACACACACACACACACACACATTTCGCAGACAGTATCACTAGAAAGACCTATTAACATTTTATAAATGAAAACAAAATGTGTATCTTGTTCTTGTGTTCTATTTTTTATTATATTCAACATTGAATAAACATGCTGATTACCTTTATCAAGCGAATCATCATGTACAAATATGGTGTGCATGTGTGTTTATGTGTGTGTGTGTGTGTGTGAGGGGGGGTGTGGGTGGGTGGGTAGAAGAATTGTGTCTATGTACACCTGTGTGTGTGGAGGGGGGTGGGGGGTGCGCGTGCCCGTTGGCTGAACGACAACCACCCGTAAGTGCCTATTAATCCTGAGAAAATCAACAACAACAACCACAACCACCACCACAACAAAAACAACAGAAAAGCAATGCAAAAACAAAAACAAAAACAAAAAACAAACACACACACACAACCCACCAACAACAAAAAACAACGATTACGAAAAGGAAAAATCACCTGAAAACAACCAACCCCATTGTCCACCAAAATCCTGCACAGATTCAAAATGCAAGAAATGTAGCAGCAGCAGCAGCAGTAACAGTTCCAGTAGTACCTGGGGACCTGATGGTGGTAGTGTTGTCGTGGCGATAGTTGATGCAAAAGAGATGCAATGGCAGCACTGTAGTCGCTGGGTCAGTATGAACAAATAATGGTGCCGGTGATGGTAGTAGTACTCGTAGCAGCAGCAGCGGCAACAGTCGTATCAGTAGCAGTGCTAGTAATAGCAGCAGCAGTAGTAGCAGCAGCAGTGTTAGTAGGTCTACAACAGTCGTCGTCCTAGCAGTGGTTACAGGGGTGAAAGCAGTAGTAATTAAAAGAAAAACAAACAAACAACACCAACATCACACACACACACACACACACACACACACACACACACACACACACACACACATACACACACACACACACACAAGGTGTTAGCTTAATTGCTGGACAACATATCTGGCTGGACGTTTTATCAGAAAACAGAAGGGAAACAAACATTCGTAAGAATGGAAGCATGACTGAGAAAAAGTACATTTTCATCCAAACGCGCTTTCAGTCATCGTTATGATAAAGATCAATAACGATAAAGATCAATAACGATGAAGATCAATAACGATAAAGATCAATAACGATAAAGATTTAAATGAAAGCAAATTAGTCTTAAATGACAAGTATTAACAACATAAGGCAGCTAAAAACAAACACAAAAAAACCCAACCCCAAAACATCTGATATAACACGGATAATAGGCACAGCATAAGCGCAAAATATACTAAATGCACATTATTATTATCATCATTATTATTATCATCATCAGTAGTAGTAGTAGTAGTAGCAGTAGTAGTATCAGTATCAGTATCAAAGTATGATGATTTGCTCTGACATCCGGATATGTGCTTACTCAGGAGCACACCAAGAAACACGAAGATAATCACTGACATGCACGAAGCGATTTCTGCTATGATTCAGTAACTCTGTTCGATCCATGCATGATTTATATACTCGAGTTATCTCCCTTATATATGTTGACACCGGTGTTGAGCGGCAACTCTGGTGGACAGGAGTGCACGATCTTTGTTCTTGAGTTTTCTCCCCTATAGAAACTGACTTCTCTAGAAGTTTGTTGTTTGCTTTCCTTCTCACTCTGTGTGTCTCTCTCTGTCAATGTCTGTCTGTCTTTCTCTCTGTCTGTCTGTCTGTCTCTCTGGGGGTGGGGGGTAGAATATCAGAGAGTGTCGTGTGTTCTGTGTGGCTTTTTTCCTCCCTGTCGTTTATTTAATACCATGCTTGTGCCTCTGTGTCTGTGTGTGTGTCTGTGTGTGTGTGTGTGTGTGTGTGTGTGTGTGTGTGTGTGTGTGTGTGTGTGTGTTAGTGTGTGTGTGTGTGTGTGTGTTAGTCTGTGTGTGTGTGTGTGTGTGTGTGTGTGTTAGTGTGTGTGTGTGTGTGTGTGTGTGTGTGTTATCATTACCATGCATATGCCTCCATGTAGTATTGTATTCGCATGCTATGACTTTAAGTAGCATGATTGTGTAGTACATGCAAGGACATATATAATGTAGTATTATGTAGTGTAGACCCTCTTTCAGGGCGGGGACTGGATGAAAAAAAGCGCGCCAGTGCTTATCTATTATCCTCGAGAATAAAGAATTTGTCTTGTCTTCTCTCTCTCTCTCACACACTCTCTCTCTCTCTCTCTGTTTCAGTGTGTGTATGGGCGCGTGGGAGTGAGTGTGTGATAGTGGGGGGTGGGGGTGGGGGGCAGAATATCTGAATAGATGTCTTTTTTCACAGAAGTTCGCCATCGACAACTCTTATTGCCATGGGTTCTTTTACGTGCGTAAAATGCAAGCTGCGCACGGGACCTCAGTTTATCGTGTCATCCATATGACTACATACAACCCGAGGAGGCCACCCTCCACTTAAGAATCGAACCTGAGAACCGTGGCTTTCTAGGCGAGTGTTCTATGCACTGAGTCACCATCCCTGCAGTCTGGTGTCTGGTCATCAAACATCATGGCTGACCGACCACGACTGCCCTTAGACTTGTTACTGTGATGTCCTGACCTTCCTTTCAAGGGTTGTTCCTCAGTATTTTGTGTTCTGTATTTCTTCTTATCACAACAGATTTCTCTGTATGAAATTCGGGCTGCTCCGCCCAGGGAGAGTGCGTCGCTACACTACAGTGCCACCCATTTTTTTGTATTTTTTCCTGCGCGCAGTTTTATTTGTTTTTCCTATCGAAGTGGATTTTTCTACAGAATTTTGCCAGGAGCAACACTTTTTTTGCCGTGGGTTCTTTTACGTGCGCTAAGTGGATGCTGCACACGGGACCTCGGTTTATCGTCTCATCCGAATGACTACCGTCTAGACCACCACTCGAGGTCTAGTGGAGGGGGAGAAAATATCGGCGGTTGAGCCGTGATTCGAACCAGCGCGCTCAGATTCTCTCGCTTCCTTGGCGGACGCGTTACCTCTAGGCCATCCCTCCACTTCAGTCTTCGGTAGTCTTCAGATCCACATAGTGGGATTTTCTCTTGTGCGTGTTGACTGTGAACAAACTTCAGCAGGCGTCATGATGGTCACTTCACGTGTCAGCTGACACAGTCTGCTTGATAATTTTACACGGGTACTTCGTGCAGTGAGTGGTGAGGCCGTGCTGGTGCAGGTGGCTTGATGCATTGCACGCGGTTTGGATTTGACTTGCCCCCGCCCCCCCTCCTCCCGCTCCTCTCACACGGGTTATTTTTGTCATGAACAGAAAATACCGTTTCTTTTCTTTTCTCCTTTTCAATATTGTTCAGATTTAAAATGATAGAACGAAATATAAACATAACAAATTGATAATAAACAAATTATAAAAAATCAAACAAACGGTGAATTAAAGGAACGAATCAATAAGTTGATAAGCAAATAGATGTGCAACCAGCTGACTGACCTCACCCCAGATCCTTCTTGTTTTTGTCATCATTTGTTTCTTTCATTCTTTTTTTTTTTTTTTTTTTAATTTTATATATAAAGTCATATTTGACAGAAACGTTGTTTGCTCCCACTTGTATCAATCCACAACATTGTTGTTCTAACCAGCCAACCAACCAACCAGCTGACCAGCCAACCAGATAAGCAACCAACCAACCAACCAGCTTACCAACCAACCAACCAGCTAACTAACCAGCCAACCAGCTAACCAACCATCCAAACAGCCAACCAACCAGCTTAATGAGCAGTGCATGTTTCCCAAGAGAGAAGCGAGACATCAGCACAGATCGAAGTGAAAAAAGCATGGCGCGAGACAGGACACGTCCTTACAGAATGCACACAAGATCACGTCCTTACAGAATGCACACAGATCACATCCTACAGAATGCACACAGGTCACGTCCTTACAGAATGCACACAGGACACGTCCTTACAGACTGCAAACAAGACACGTCCTTACAGAATGCAAACAGGACACGTCCTTACAGAATGCACACAAGATCACGTCCTTACAGAATGCACACAGATCACGTCCTTACAGAATGCACACAGGTCACGTCCTTACAGACTGCAAACAAGACACGTCCTTACAGAATGCAAACAGGATACGTCCTTACAGAATGCACACAAGATCACGTCCTTACAGAATGCACACAGGTCACGTCCTTACAGAATGCACACAGATCACGTCCTTACAGAATGCACACAGGACACGTCCTTACAGAATGCACACAGGTCACGTCCTTACAGAATGCACACAGATCACGTCCTTACAGAATGCACACAGGACACGTCCTTACAGAATGCACACAAGATCACGTCCTTACAGAATGCACACAGGACACGTCCTTACAGAATGCACACAGGTCACGTCCTTACAGAATGCACACAGATCACGTCCTTACAGAATGCACACAGATCACGTCGTTACAGAATGCACACAGATCACGTCCTTACAGAATGCACACAGATCACGTCCTTACAGAATGCACACAGATCACGTCCTTCCAAGGGCAGCCCTTCGCTCGACACCACACGAGGAAAACAGAGTGTAGCGAGGCAGACCAAGGGAGGCATGGCGCAGGGAGGTAGCAGACTGGTGAAGATGATTCTCTGCCCATGCTGTGTCATTGACGGTCCAGTTTCGATTCTCGCCCTCGCCCTTACTCCCAGATTTGTCAGGAAAGTCAAACTAAGCGTCTAGTCATTGGGATGACACTATAAACCCAGGGCCGGTGTGCAGCACGCATTAGGCACACTGCAAAAGAACTCGTGGCAACATAGGTGTCGTCTTCTGGCAAACTTATTTACAAGAAATCTGATAGCACATAAATATATATGCATACACCCAAGGCCTGTTTAAGCGCGTTGGGTTATGCTTTTGGTTAGGCTTCTGCCTCGCAGATGTGGTGTCGCGTATACGGATTTGTCCGAACGCAGCGACGCCTCTTTGAGAAACTGAAACAGAAACATTGCAGCAGAACGGCTGAAAAAAAAGTAGTGAAGGAGAGGGGTTTACATGGGCAAAGCTAACCAAGACAGCACAGGACAGGCAGCAGTGGATATCTTTAATGGCGGCTTTATGTGCCACGTGAGGCCACATCTCATGTTCATCAGGACTGACCTTGACCTTCCTGCAGGGAACAGTGCAGGACTGGTCAACACCTTCCTGCAGGGAACAGTGCAGGGAGACTGGTCAACACCTTCCTGCAGGGAACAGTGCAGGGAGACTGGTCAACACCTTCCTGCAGGGAACAGTGCAGGGAGACTGGTCAACACCTCCCTGCAGGGAACAGTGCAGGGAGACTGGTCAACACCTTCCTGCAGGGAACAGTGCAGGGAGACTGGTCAACACCTCCCTGCAGGGAACAGAACAGTGCAGGGAGACTGGTCAACACCTTCCTGCAGGGA
>JAAQRG010001341.1:0-10655 GCA_011634625.1 Babylonia areolata | reverse complement strand
GCATCAGTCCATTTGCATGCATGTAGATGGACAGTTTATACAGAGATGACCCACACTATGTTAGACATGGACAGTTTACACAGAGATGACCCACACTGTGCTAGACATGGACAGTTTACACAGAGATGACCCACACTGCACTAGACATGGATAGTTTACACAGAGATGACCTACACTGTGCTAGACATGGACAGTTTACACAGAGATGACCCACACTGCACTAGACATGGACAGTTTATACAGAGATGACCCACACTGTGCTAGACATGGACAGTTTATACAGAGATGACCCACACTATGTTAGACATGGACAGTTTACACAGAGATGACCCACACTGCACTAGACATACACAGTTTACACAGAGATGACCCACACTGCTCTGGACACTTACCTCATCAGCCAGCCCCATTATAGCACTTTTGCACCATACACACTCACACACAGAAGTGACACAGACAGAGATAAAAATATCCCTGTGAGAAATTGGAAGCCAGTCCAGGACTGTCGTAGGTGAGGCCTGGCTGTCTTGTCTTGATTTGGACGGACTTTCTTGTTTGGACGGACTTTCTTGTCTTGATTTGGACGGACTTTCTTGTCTAGATGGACTTTCTTGTCTTGATTTGGATGGACTTTCTTGTCTTGATTTGGACGGACCTTCTTGGCTGGATGGACTTTCTCATCTTCATGTGGATGGACTTTCTTGTCTGGATGGACTTTCTTGTCTGGATGGACTTTCTTGTCTGGATGGACTTTCTTGTCTGGATGGACTTTCTCATCTTCATGTGGATGGACTTTCTTGTCTTGATTTGGACGGACTTTCTTGTCTGGATGGACTTTCTTGTCTGGATGGACTTTCTCATCTTCATGTGGACAGACTTTCTTGTCTTGATTTGGACGGACTTTCTTGTCTGGAAGGACTTTCTCATCTTCATGTGGATGGACTTTCTTGTCTTGATTTGGACGGACTTTCTTGTCTGGATGGACTTTCTTGTCTGGATGGACTTTCTCATCTTCATGTGGACAGACTTTCTTGTCTTGATTTGGACGGACTTTCTTGTCTGGAAGGACTTTCTCATCTTCATGTGGATGGACTTTCTTGTCTTGATTTGGACGGACTTTCTTGTCTGGATGGACTTTCTTGTCTGGATGGACTTTCTCATCTTCATGTGGACAGACTTTCTTGTCTTGATTTGGACGGACTTTCTTGTCTGGAAGGACTTTCTCATCTTCATGTGGATGGACTTTCTTGTCTTGATTTGGACGGACTTTCTTGTCTGGATGGACTTTCTTGTCTGGATGGACTTTCTCATCTTCATGTGGACAGACTTTCTTGTCTTGATTTGGACGGACTTTCTTGTCTGGATGGACTTTCTCATCTTCATGTGGACAGACTTTCTTGTCTTGATTTGGACGGACTTTCTTGTCTGGAAGGACTTTCTCATCTTCATGTGGACAGACTTTCTTGTCTTGATTTGGACGGACTTTCTTGTCTGGAAGGACTTTCTCATCTTCATGTGGACAGACTTTCTTGTCTTGATTTGGACGGACTTTCTTGTCTGGAAGGACTTTCTCATCTTCATGTGGACAGACTTTCTTGTCTTGATTTGGACGGACTTTCTTGTCTGGAAGGACTTTCTCATCTTCATGTGGACAGACTTTCTTGTCTTGATTTGGACGGACTTTCTTGTCTGGAAGGACTTTCTCATCTTCATGTGGACAGACTTTCTTGTCTTGATTTGGACGGACTTTCTCGTCTTGATGTAGGTGGAATTTCTCGTCTTGATGTGGACGGGCTTTCTCATCTTGATTTGGACGGCTTTCTCTCACCTTCCCTGTCCTGGACTGAGTTTCTGTGCACGGCACAGGTGTCCTGAACAGGTTAATGCAAGACCTTCCTGTGTTGGTTTTCCCAAGGAAGGTGGTGAGATAGAAAAGCAATGTGTAAACATCTACAGACTTTTGATTCACAATAAATGAAACTTTCTACGAAAGCATGTCTCCATGTTTGTCGTATCTCTCCCGGCCCCATCTCACTCACAGCTTTTAGTGTTGTAGATAATTATTACCACTTATGTTTTCACCATGTGAGAACAGTATATTTTTTTTCCAGCCTGATTTGTTTTATGAGAAAATAGGAAATGAAATCAATATCCACTTTCCCACCCACTTATTTTAGCGTAAAGAATTGAACGCCTGCAGTGTACAGGTGACGTCAGTGATGGCATTAACAGTCTTGAAAGGGATTCCAAGAAATAAGAAAGAGACTTGATTGAATTGTATTGTTTAGATGTGCCGTGGTAGAATTAGTTAGGCGATAGACTTCTGATCCGGTGTTCACCAGTGATCAGGGTTCGAAACCTTATTTGGCGTATCCTTTGGAAAGGCACTTTACTCCGGTTTCCTGATTCCTCCCAGGTGTGAGTGAGTACCTGACTTCAGTTGGGGAGGGTTAAACATGGTGGAGTGTGTGAGGATGGTGCGCCACTTTCCTATGCTAAAGCTCAAGACACTGGATATGAATTCACTGCCACAGTGACTATGGGATCTGTAACCATGACCCCCCCCCCCCTTTTTTTTTATTTTAAAGAAATATTGTATAGTATTACATTGTACAGTATAGGAGGCACCGTGGAAGAATCAGTAATGCGTTGGACTTGTGATCCAATTGTCAGGGTTCCTTCCCCTGTTTCAGCCTACTGTAACTTTAATCGTGTGTAGAATTATATTGTATTATAATTCAGCCAGCACCCTTAGTTGACTGGTTGGCAGTCAAAGGTAAGGTATGGAGTGTCAGTTCCATGGTTGTCAGTTAACGGCAAGGTGTGTTAGTTGACTGGTTGTCAGTTAAAGGCAAGGTGTGTTAGTTGACTGGTTGTCAGGTAAAGGCAAGATATGTACTGATATTTGATTGGTTGTCAGTTAAAGGCAAGGCTTGTTAGTTCATTGGTTGTCTGTTAAAGGCAAGTTTTGTTAGTTGACTGATTGTCAGTTAAAGGCAAGGTGTGTACTGTTATTTGATTGGTTGTCAGTTAAAGGCAAGGTGTGTACTGTTAGTTGACTGGTTGTCAGTTAAAGGCTAGGTGTGTACTGCTATCTGACTGGTTGTCAGTTAAAGGCAATGTGTGTACTGCTATTTAATTGGTTATCAGTTAAAGGCAAGGTGCCTGTTGCGCCTGTTCTGCTGTAGGCAGAGTTTTACCAGAGAGAATTTACCTGGCAGTTTTACCAGACAGACTTTACCTGGCAGAGTTTTACCAGACTTTACCAAATATAGTTATACTACACTTTACCAGGCAGAGTTATACCAGACAGACTTGACCAGATATAGTTATACCAGACTTTACAAGGCAGAGTTATACCAGACAGACTTGACCAGATATAGTTATACCAGACTTTACAAGGCAGAGTTATACCAGACAGACTTGACCAGGCAGATTTTTTTGACCAGACGACTTTACCTGGTATAGTTTTACCAGACAGACTTTTTACATGGTATGGTATAGTTTTACCAGACAGACTTTTTACATGGTATAGTTTTACCAGACATTACCAGACAGACTTTACCAGGCAGTTTACCAGACAGACTTTACCAGGCAGAGTTTACCAGGCAGAGTTTTACCAGACTTTACCATGCAGAGCATTACCAGACCGACTTATCGTGGCAGAGTTTTACCAGACAGACTTTACCAGGTAGAGTTTTACCTCAGACTTTAGATAGGTACTATATGGTGACAGGTGACAAGAGGTATTCTGCATGGCATAGGTAACTATGATGACAAGAGGTATTGTGCACGGCAGATAGGTACCTATGATGGCAAGAGGTATTGTGCATGGCATAGGTAACTATGGTGACAAGAGGTATTGTGCATGGCATAGGTAACTATGGTGACAAGAGGTATTGTTATTGTGCATGGCAGATAGGTACCTATGGTGACAAGAGGTATTGTGCATGGCATAGGTACCTATGATGACAAGAGGTATTCTGCATGGCATAGAGGTACCTATGGTGGCAAGAGGCATTTTGCACATCAGATATGTCCTTCAAGTGCAGTAATTGTCTTATTGAAAACATGCTTCATATATTGAAAGAACACGACCTGCAGAGCAGGTGGCCATGCACCCCGAATCCCCTCCCATGGGGAGACTGGGGTGGCTTGGTCCAGGGTGGGCAAAGTAGAGGTCCCCCCTGGAACCAAAATTTCACCCCCCCAGAACGAGGTGGGGGAGGGGGGTTGGCAGAGGAGGGAGGAGGGGGAACAGAAATGGGGAGAGCAAACTGATAGGCCTAGTTTGCATCAGTTTGACATGGTACAGTATATGTATCACCAAACAGGGAGTATAATACAAACTTCTCCTATTGATAATAAAGAGTGGTAACTCTCCCCATTTACAAGGTACACAACTTCAAGTCTTTGCTGCTTATGCTTCCAGTTCAGCTGGCACGCAGGTAAATAATGCTTCATGTAAATTCGCTTTTTAAAGTCTCAGCAGACTAAAGTGTCTGAGGATATTTCATGAATTTTATTTCATTTTTTTCCCCCTTCAACTGGTTGTGCAGAAGACTGTTCAGCACATTTATGAGTTTTACTGCTTACAGTGTACTTTGGTAGCAGTTGTGAGAAGTTTTTCATTATAATTTTATTAGTTTTAGAAAAAAAAAAGAAGTTTTGTAATGTAACTGTTTGTTTTGGAGACAATTCAGTCTTGCATAATAGTCTGTTGTGGCACCCACCCCACCCCCAGAATTCTGGAAGAGGATACAGTATTATAATAATTTGCAGAAAGTTTTTTCACCATACATGCTGAAAGCTTATTTACCACACATAAGTATATCATTTGCTGAAAGCTTATTTACCATACATGATAAGTGTTGTTGATTTTTTTTATTTTTTATCTTAATTAATTTTGTATTGTTATTTAATTTCCATTATTATTTAAAAAAAAAAAATTCTTATTACCATTGTGTCTTATTAACCATCATTTTTTATGTTGATGTTTTACCTTGCGTGGTTTTCCAGGCCTGCTGAGTGAGTTGGGTTTATGCAAAGATCAGGCTTTCTCTTTTTTTTCCCCAGCAGATGTTCTGTAGCATATATGGAGAAGTCAGCATGCTTAACACCTTGAAAATGAGTGTGTTCATTTGGTATACATGATTAAAATAGAAGTACTTATATTATGGCATTACAATACAGTTCTGCTTCTTTTTTTTTTTCAGGTATGATTTTCCTGTGTCATTGTCATGGACATTCAGTTTTATATCTAATAACAATGCTCGTGCATTGAAAGTTGAAATAAAGAACATTATGTGCATATTCACAAGGCAATCTTCAGAGTTAGCATCATGAATAAAAGTTCAGAACATCAAAACAGTACTGGCTTTTGTCATTGTAGAGTTGTACCAGAACTGAAAGCCCTCTTTGGGAAGGTTTCACTCTGTTTCTGCTTAGGACAATCTTTTAAGTGCCGCTGTTACAGAGTCCTATGTTGATGTACCTGCAAAGCAGTTCTAAGGATACACAGAAGTATTTTGCACAGTCAGGAAGTGAGATAAAACTATCTTTGTTGTTGAGCCTGGAGATCATATACCTTATCTACGGATATTTGATTCATATAAAGTTTTTCTATTCATTTATTTTTATCATGGTCACTTGATGTATGCATACACTCATACCACAGACACATACTTGCACATGCGCACGTGCGCGCGCGCGCACACACACACACACACACACACTTGTTCATCATTCATGCACAGAGCTACAGTAGTTATCACTGACAAAATCTGTCCAAGAGATTAAGAAAAAAAAAGAAAGAATAAAAGATTGTTTTTGTTACCATATTCACTTGTAAATGGGTGCAGAAATATGCTATTGTGCATGTGTTCTTGCAAGATTCTTTTTTAACACTTGTGCTAAATAAAATGGATAAGGACACGGAAGATATAATGAGTATCCCATGTTCTAGTTTAAGGAGAGTTGCTGAATTTTTATACAAGGCTTCATAATGTTTGGGAAAAATAGCTGACTGTTGACTGATCTATTCAAATGAGCAGTAATATAATTTTAAAGATTTTTTTTTTCAAACAGGAAATAAAGTTCTTACAGCTGCAATGATTGGTGTGTGTGTGTGTGTGTGTGTGATCCTTGTGTTTGTGCCTGTGCATGTGTGTGTGTGTGCGTGTGTCTGTGTGTCCTTGCATTAACTTTGTATACTTAGTTCAGTTCATGATTTTAGAACTTTTATTTCTTTCTCACAACAGTAGAAGCCATTATCTTCAGAAATAACAAAGTTATACATCATTTTGCATTTGATTAAGTGTTGTTCTGTTTATGCTTTGCTTTGTCAGTAACTGCTGCATGCGACAGGTTGATGGTCAGGGAAAACAGTCCAGTATGGACTTGACCCCACTGAGGTGTGTGTGGTTTTTTTTCTCCTTACATTCGATAAGATTTTTGCCAGTTCTGTTCAGTGCTGTTCAGGTTAATTACCTGGTGGTTCTGGCTTTATGTTTGTGATGTTGTATGTGTACACGTTCTGTTGTTATTTTTTTGTGATAATGAAGACCAGCTTTCTGTTAAATGAGACATTAAACTGCTTGTGTGTGTGTGTGTTCATTGAAACCCCTCTGTGTGTCTGCTATAGCACATGCATCCACTTGTCAGTCTCTCTTTATTGATTTGGTACCCCCCCCGAGTCTGTTTGCAGCTCTGGAGGGTGTTCTGATGGTGTCTGCAGTCTCCTTGAGTGTCTACAGTTCCCGAGTGTCTCCCTGAGTGTCTGCATTCTTCCTAGAGTCTACAGTCTTCCTGATTATGTTCCTGAATGTCTACAGTCTTCCTGAGTGTCCTGGGTGTTTACAGTCTCCTGAGTGTGTTCATAGTCTTCCTGAGTGTCTTGGTATCTATACTCTTCCTGAATGTCTACAGTCTTCCTGAATGTCTGCAGTCTTCCTGGATGTCTGCAGTCTTCCTGAGTGTCTGCAGTCTTCCTGAGTGTCTACAGTCTTCCTGAATGTCTACAGTCTTCTTGAGTGTCTGCAGTCTTCCTGAGTGTCTGCAGTCTTCATGAATGTCTACAGTCTTCTTGAGTGTCTGCAGTCTTCCTGAGTGTCTGCAGTCTTCATGAATGTCTGCAGTCTTCTTGAATGTCTGCAGTCTTCCTGGATGTCTGCAGTCTTCTTGAGTGTCTGCAGTCTTCCTGGATGTCTGCAGTCTTCTTGAGTGTGAGTGTTTAGTCTTCCTGGGTGTCTACAGTCTCCCTGAATGCAGTCTTCCTAGGTGTCTACAGTCTTCTTGGGTGTGAGTGTTTAGTCTTCCTGGGTGTCTACAGTCTTCCTGGGTGTCTACAGTCATCCTGGCTGTCTGCAGTCTTCCTGGTTGTCTACTGTCTTTCTGTGTGTCTACAGTCTTCCTGGGTGTGAGTATCTACAGTCTTCCTGGTTGTCTGCAGTCTTCCTAAGTGTATACAGTCTTCCTGAGTGTCATCTTCCTGAGTGTCTGCAGTCTTCCTGAGTGTCTACAGTCTTCCTGGGTGTCTACAGTCTAACTCAGTATATACAGTCTTCTTAAGTGTCCACAGTCTTAAGTATCTGCAGTCTTCCTGAGTGTCTACAGTCTTCCTGAATGTCTGCAGTCTTCCGGAGTGTCTACAGTTTTTGTCTTCCTGAGTGTCTGTAGTCTTCTTGAGTGTCTAAAGTCTTCCTGAGTCTTCACGAGTGTTTGCAGTCTTCCTGGATGTCTACAGTCTTCCTGGGTGTCTACAGTCTTCCTGGTTGTCTGCAGTCTTCCAGAGTGTCTACAGTGTTCCTGAGTGTCTGCAGTCTTCAAGAGTGTCTACAGTCTTCCTGAGTGTCTGCAGTCTTACTGGGTATTTACAGTCTTCCTGGGTATCTACAGTCTTCCTGGGTGGCAACTGTCTTCATTAAAGTATACAGTCCTCCTGAGTGTCTATAGCCTTCCTGGGTGTGAGCGTTTACAGTCTTCCTGAGTGTCTAAGTCTTCGTGAATGTCTACAGTCTTCCTGAATGTCTTTCCTGAACATCTTCCTGAGTTTCTGTAGCCTTCCTGAGTGTCTTCAGTCTTCCTTGGTGTCTGCAGTCTTCTTGAATGTCTACTGTCTTCTTGTCTACTGTCTCCCAGAGTGTCTACGGTCTCCCTGAGTGTCTAGTCTTCTTGGGAAGCTACAGTCTTCCTGAGTCAGAGTATCTACAGTCTTTCTGTCTACAATGTATCTGAGTATCTTCCTGAATGTCTAGTCTTCCCATGTCTTCATTCTTCCTTGTCTACAGTCTTCTTGAGTCTGCTGTCTCCCCGAGTTTAATCAGTCTTCCTGAGTGTCTTCCTGTCTACAGTCTTCCTAAGAGTCTACAGTCTTCCTGAGAGTCTGCAGTCTTCCTGGGTGCCTGGATGTTCCCTGGTTTCTTCCAGAGTGTGTTGATGGGTTGTGACGTGTGTGAAGTTGGACAACAGCTTCTCCGAGGCGTGCTCTCCATGACTGTGTCTGCAACACACTGTCTGTCCACATGAAGAGTGTCCAGGGCTCTCGGTGACTGCCAGCATCTTCACTGTTGGTCATACCTCAGACCATGGTGCTCAGGACCAGCACTGACCTGAACGTGAATGGTAGAGGGTGCGCGCGCGTGTGTGTGTGTGTGTGTG
The DNA here is from genome assembly GCA_011634625.1 of Babylonia areolata. Taxonomy (NCBI): domain Eukaryota; kingdom Metazoa; phylum Mollusca; class Gastropoda; order Neogastropoda; family Buccinidae; genus Babylonia; species Babylonia areolata. Next base: position 1,997 of record JAAQRG010001341.1, on the reverse strand, counting down.
TGAGCGCAGTGCATGAGGTGTGTGGGGGTGTGTGTGGGGGGAGTGCAGTGCATGAGGTGTGTGTGTGGGGGGGGCTAGGGGGGGGTGCAGGGCATGAGGTGTGTGTGTGTGTTTGTGTGAGTGATTGTAGTGTTTGTTTTCTTGTTGCTGTTGCTTTTTCCCCCCTTCATCTCTCTCCCAAAATATTGTTTTGAAACAGTGAGGCGAATTATGAGAGTCGGACACAAAGATTGGGAGGGGGGATAAAGGGAAATAACAGCTGAGGGTCTCAGTCACTGACTGTAGTGTTGTTGGTGAATGTCTGTGTAAAGTGAAAAATGTTTGGTCTTGTTTGTAAATTTTCTAGGTTTGGCTACCTTTTATTGAGCATGAGGATATGGAGACTGATTAGTGTGTGTGGCCCGGGTTATTGTTGGAATCCTCATCCTTTGCTGGTCTCGTGACAGTTAACCTGCTGCTTAAATGATGCGAAAAGGGAGATGCATAATATGTTCACATACTGGCCATGTACTTTTGTATGCATATGTGATTTTTAATTTCCTTCATAAGAGTTTTCCTTTCTCCATTTTTGTTTTGAGAGTACATCCTGATTAGGGTCAATCATATTCTTAAGAGAGAGAGTAGAGTGTGCCCTTGCATGCTCATAAAATATGTTCAAAAAGACACAAGAAAGAAACATCAGTACATGTTTTCATACTGCACAGGAAAGGGTAGCATGAGAGGGTATTGAAACACAAAAATTTTATTTGCAAATTGACATTAAAAACACAGAATTCTGTATCCCTCACACTGCAAAACACAAAACACAACTGGCAATGACCAGGGCGGAGAGAAAGAAAGTAAATCAGACAAGAAAAGGGTGGTGGGGGGAATTTATCTTGAAATGTTCTGTCAAACCGAGTGCATATTTACATCTTACTGCTCATATTGGAATCTTCACATCAGAAGTTGGCCTTCCTGTTTGTTACCCCCAAAAATGTAAAGAAAAGAAATGAAATAAACACACATACATAGTTCAGTTAGAGACAACAAGAAGTGTGGTGGATTCTCTTTATATATAGGCAATGTCAACTTGCAAGTACTCCCAGGGATATTATGAAATACAATAGATGTCTACCAATAACCACTGATAAACGAACAATTCACACCCATACATAACAAGAGAGAGGGATAATAGCATAAAGCTCACATCATCCCTTCATGCACCATAGCTAACCTTTGCTTTCATTTTAACTGAGAAGTGAAATGAGAGAGATGGATCAGAAAGCTTGGTCTGGAACCTTCGTTTTATACCAAGTTAGCTGTGGCTAGAAGCCAGACAAAGAGAACACTACCCCGATATCATCCCCAACAGCCTTGAGGTAGTCACAACTGTCTTGCCCATTGAGTCACTGAAGAAGGATGCTTGGCCTTAAAGAGTGGGATTGGTTTGTATCAACTGGGACCAGCTGGCATCTGACAGGAACAGCTGGAGAACAACCGTTGGGAGCGCTGTGGCCAACTTGAGTCCAGGAGGGAAGCTGTGGGGGACAGGTGATGGGGAAAAAGGGCTGCCTCACAGCCTGCTACAGGTCCAGTCCTTACCTGTCCCCCCTGATGTCCTGACCTGTCCTCCCCCTCCTGGTGTTCCCCCTGGTGTCCTTACCTGTCCCCCCTGGTGTCCTTACCTGTCCCCCCCTGGTGTTCTTACCTGTCCCCCCTGATGTCCTGACCTGTCCTCCCCCTCCTGGTGTTCCCCCTGGTGTCCTTACCTGTCCCCCCTGGTGTTCCCCCTGGTGTCCTTACCTGTCCCCCCTGGTGTTCCCCCTGGTGTCCTTACCTGTCCCCCCCTGGTGTTCTTACCTGTCCTCCCTGATGTCCTGACCTGTTCCCCCCCCTCTGGTGTCCTGTCACACCTGGTGTTCCCCCTGGTGTCCTTACCTGTTCCCCCTGGTGTTCCCCCTGATGTCCTTACCTGTCCCCCCTGGTGTCCTTACCTGTCCCCCCTGGTGTCCTTA
>JAAQRG010001335.1:0-10676 GCA_011634625.1 Babylonia areolata | reverse complement strand
ATATTGTTTTAAACAAGATGACTGGAAGGAACTGAATTTTTCCTATTTTTATGCCAAATTTGGTGTCAACTGACAAAGTATTTGCAGAGAAAATATCAGTGTTAGTTTACCACAGACACACGGACACACACACACACACACACACACACACACAGACAACTGAACACCGGGTTAAAACATAGACTCACTTTGTTCACACAAGTGAGTCAAAAAACAATGCAGTCCCAAAAAGAAGTCTGAATAAAAGACTGGTGACTAACAACAACCTTGCCTGTAACAGTGTAAAGTTCTGTCTTATCTCAGTGAAGTGACAGCCTTTCATTGACAAGCGTGCTCATAATTACAACCCATGCAATTTGTTTTTTTTTTCTCCTTCCAATCCAATAATTTTGTATTCGGACAAAGGTTTACAGAATGCAATATGATTTGTACTATTGGGAAGTAAGGATAGAAAGAGACTATTCAACAAGAAAATAACCTATGCAGAACAACAAATTTTCATCAACACATGAAATCCAAATGATATAACAAAGCTTGGTCCAGTACGTACAGTGGGTTTACACTTCTGTACAAATATGTTATAAATATTACATAGTTATTTTTAATTACAGTACTTGTCGACGTCATAATTATGCCTGTTTTTTTAAGAACCCATGCAATTTCGATGCTTTGTTTCGTATGTTTGCAGGAAAAGAGAAAGCGATGTTGCAAGTAAAAGCAAGCAGCAAGAAAAGGAAGTGAGCATGTCTTGCGACCTGGCCTGGACCCTGGTCATGGCATTGACCCTGGTCATGACCTTGGCCTTGACCCTGGCCATCCATCCATCTGTTTACTGTTTTGATGTTCCATATATATATATATATATATATATATCTATATATATATCTATATGTCTATCTATATATATATCTCTCTCTATATATATAGATAGATAGATATAGATATATATAGATATATATATCACCTGTACTCAGTGCTTGTATTTGTGTGTGTCACTTAAAGACAATAGGCTCGAAATGGGTGATAAAGGGATTTGAGATGATTTTATTTCTTCATTTTGCAGTGTTAGACTCATACGAGAATTTTCACAATTCTTATCGTGTTCAAGTATTTAGCTGTTGTTGGGCGGTTTTTGTTGTTGTTTTTTGTGGGGGGTTTTTTACACATTGAATGTACGTGTGTTGATAGCAAGTATAGTTTTTGTGTATATGTGTGATGATGTACATGTGCTATGTGTGTGTTTATTTTTATGAGTGTGTGGTATGCAGGCATGCATGAATGATTAGTGTGTGTGTGTGTGTGTGAGACTGACGGTGTGTGTGTGTGTGTGACTGAGGCTGTGTGTGTGTGAGACTGAGCTGTGTGTGTGTGTGTGACTGAGGCTGTGTGCGTGTGAGTATTTGCTCACAACTGCACAGGGTTTATTTATAACCTCATCAGGTACTGCTTTGAATTGACATCTATTTGTCATTATTATTATTATTATCAAAAGATTGCAAGGAAGTAGACAGTCAGTCATGTTTCATTGTCAAGATGGTCTCAAAGCCAGATGGCCAGTTATGAAAATATGCAGGGCATGTGCTAAGGGTGTGTTACTGAATTCTCATCATGGGCGTTAACCTTTTCAGCGTTTGGAAATGCAGCAAGAGATAGAAGTTGGAGATGTACTGTCCATGCTGTTTCCCTCCAGCAGTAAGGTTGTAGTATTGATGCAGGCCATGTAGTTCGCATGCCAGACCACCGGCTTCCCAAGAAACTGCTGTACGGCGAACTCCAACGTGGCAAGTGCTCCCATGGAGGCCAAAAGAAGCGCTTTCAAAGACACTCTGAAAGCTTCTCTGAAGGCCTTCAACATCAGCCACGACACGTGAAAGTGAGAAGCTATGACAAGCTCTGCAGGAAAACACGTTCATTTTCTCTCTTCTCTTCAGTCTTTGGCAGAGTCCAGAAATCTCTCTCTCTCTCTCTCTCTCTCTCTCTCTCTCTCACTATCTCTGAACAATCAATACAGGTATTTATAAAATATTGCACAGAACAAAGCTGAAGAAAATCCCAAACAAAAAAGAACAAAAACAGTATACATGTTAACAAAAAAGTGGCACTCCCATTCAAAAAAAAAAAAAGAATGATAATAAAAGAAAAGAAAAAAAAAAAAGAAAAGCAACACCAACAACAACAAAATAAAAAAATTAGCAAACAACCAAGACTTGCCCAGCAATGTGAGAACCTTCGATCAAAGCGGTCACAACCGCACAAACTTTCTTCATCACTGTGTATCCACGGTGACGGAACAGAAACAAAGCTTTCACACACACATGGCAAACCAAGAAGAACAAAGGACTGTCACACAAAGGTGCATAACTCTTAAACAACAGTTTGAATTATGTACCTTTGTTACAAACACAAGAGCGACAAGTCCCTTGTTTCTAAATCTCTTGACATTCATCTCCTCTACACCCGATTCGCTATTCTCTGACTGTGTCAACATGTTTATAATCTGTTTATAATCTTAAAAAAAAAAATTTAAAAAAAGGAACAAAAATAGTTGCAAACTGAAGAAAACCAAATCAAATTAGTAAAAAAAATGATGGGGAAAAAAAAGAAAAGAAAAAAGAAAACAGTCACAGATTTCAGCTCAGAACTCTAAGTAGCAGATGGCACTATTTGTTTTTCTGAAGAAGAAAAACAACAACAACAACAACAACAACAACAAAAACAAAAAAACAACTGAAACCAGACAAAATGAAAATGCTGCAATCTCAAGTAAAAGACCATTGGCAAATTTTAAAAAAAACAACAACAAAACTTAATAAAATAAATAATTCAATATCTTTACTGCGACCAAAATTTAAAAAAAAAAACAAAAAACAAAAAAAAAACAAAAAAAACGAACAACACACACACACACACACACACAAAAACAACAACAACCTTGTCATAGTATCACTTTCATCACTATCGTTATGTAAAAAAAAGTTCTCAATAATTTTTTTTGTCACAGCTGCACTGTCATCTCTGTTATTATCATCAGAGTTATTTCCCTTCTTTTTGATGATGTCATCAGTGATGTCACAATGATTTTTTTTGACTATCTCTTTACTTAGGAAGGGCAAGTTGAAAGTCAGAGGAGACCAGCTTTGTTTTATCTCTGTATGTTTTGTTTTTTTTGTTTGTTTGTTTTTGTTGTTGGGTGTTTGTTTTTTTTTGTTGTTTTTTTTTTTTTTGTCTGATCTACCTGACCCAATAGACCAAGCTAAAAATAAATAAAAATGACATGGGGGAATTTCAAAGTCGTATTTTATGACGTTTACACCACTTCCACATCACACACACACACACACACACACACACACACCCTGGGACTCGACACATCAAGTCCCCCACACTGACAACCGTCACACTGCCAACAAAAAAAACCAAAAGAAAACCTCTTGGCAGATTGTTTCTTTCGGAACTAATCAATGCAGAATTTCATCATTTATATCTGTGCATGCACTCACACAGAGACAGAGACAGAGAGAGAGAGAGAGAGAGGCAGAACCTTGTTTGCTAACACGCATGCACACACACACACATACACACACATACACACACACACACAAATACACAGACAACTTGCAACCCACCTGTAAGCATTCCAGACTGACTAAAAGAATTGAACTAAAAAACTGATTAAAAACACACACACACATAATCTATAAAATAAAATAAAATAAAATATATAAATAAATAAATAAAACCCCTAGAAACCTCAGGTCTTTTAACAAGTTTTAACAGATCAACCCAAAATAACTCCCAACTCTTTTTTTTGTCTCTTCTAACCTCTACCCCCCCCCACCCCCCATTAACCTCCCCCCTTCCCCCACCACCACCACCACCACCAACCCACACCCTCCTCCAAAGCTCACTCAGCCCACCCCCCCACCCCCCACCCTCACTTCCCTCCTACCTACATGAACTTACAAACATGTTTTTATGCATTGCTCAAGCTCAAGCTTTACTATCCCTCTTCTCCCCCTCCCCACCACCTCTCCCCACCCCCCACCCCCTCCCCAGTTTCAGTTTCAGTTTCAGTAGCTCAAGGAGGCGTCACTGCTGCATTCGGCCCTAAATCCATATACGCTACACCCACATCTGCCAAGCAGATGCCTGACCAGCAGCGTGACCCCAGCACGCTTAGTCAGGCCTCGAGGTCCCAAAGTACCTACGATCAAACAACAAGTGTTAATCTCACTCACCCTCTAAACCTTGTGTGTGAACTTAGTTATACTTATCATTCTTCAAGCTTTTAGGTGTTGTTGTTGTTGTTGTTGTTTTGTTTTACAGTGTTTTATTTTTTTTTTTTTTTTTCCCCAAAGTAACTACACTCAACAGCAAGTGTCGATCTTACACTCCAAACCTCCTATGTGAACTTAGTTATCATTCTTCAAGTTTTACGGTGTTTGTTTTTTTTTCCCCCCCCCAAAGTAACTACACTCAACAGCAAGTGTCGATCTTACACTCCAAACCTCCTATGTGAACTTAGTTATCATTCTTCAAGTTTTACGTGTGTGTTTTTCCCCCCCCAAAGTAACTACACTCAACAGCAAGTGTCAATCTTACACTCCAAACCTCCTATGTGAACTTAGTTATCATTCTTCAAGTTTTACGGTGGGTTTTTTTTTTCCCCCCCAAAGTAACTACACTCAACAGCAAGTGTCAATCTTACACTCCAAACCTCCTATGTGAACTTAGTTATACTTATCATTCTTCAAGCTTTACGGTGGTGGGTTTTTTTGTTTGTTGTTTTGTTTTTTTTTGGGGGGGGGGTTTCCCCCAAAGTAACTACAATCAACAACAGTAGTTAATCGAACCTCCAAACCTCCAATGTGAACTTACAAACATGTTATATGTATTATTCTTCAAACTTTACCTTGTTGTTTTTTGGGGGTTTTTTTTCACAAAGTAAACTACCTACAATCAACAACAGTAGTTAACCGCACCCTCCAAACCACCAATGTGAACTAACAAACATGCTATACGTATCATTATTATTCAAGCTTAATTTCTTCTCCCCCCCCCCCCTCCCCCAAAGTAAATACAATCAACAACAGTAGTCCCTTCAAACCTCCAAGTCTTAATAATTTTTTTTTTTTTTTTAATCAGCCCCAAAATGTCCAGTGACAGACTTGTTTCAAATCAACACTCCGACCAAACACCCTACATTTACATCAAAGATACAAAAAAATCTTCTTTCTTTCTTTTTTTTCTTTTTTTAATCACCCCCCACCCACCCCACCCCCCCACCCCCCTTCTCCACCCCCCCCAAAAAAAAATCAAAGAAAACATACCCCCCAAAAAAATATCCAGCAAAACTAACTCGTTTCAAAATCAACTGCCGACATTTCCGACGTCAGTGCTTGGTCATAACAAACAGACCCTTTCCCCTGCTTAAAAAGTGAACTGAATGGATCCGTGTGTCGTCATGGTGATAAATTAGTCATGAATATGATCATAATCATGTGACCAAGGAGCTATGTACAACAGCTGAGGAGGAAAACAGAACCAACAAACTTGAGTTTGGATCATGATATGAATATTCATGAATACCAACTCACATGTCAATGTAGATCATTATATGAATATTCATGAATACCGACTCATATGTCAATGTTTTTGTGGGGTTTTTTGTGGATTTTTTTTTTTTTTTTTTTTTTTTTGTCTTGGGTTTGTTTTTTTTTCACGTGTGCATACACGAACATGTTCTATATATACGCATAAACAAACATGTTTCTATGTATGCCCATACAAAAAAGAATGTTTAACAGATACGCATGCTAAACATGTTTTTTTTTTCTTGTTTTTTTTCTTTTTTACAATGCACATTCACGCACAAACATGTTTTTTGTATGTGCATAAAAAACATGTTTTACAATATATGTGCATATATAAACATGTCTTAGATATGCAAAATACACAGACATACTCTTTATATGTGCATACACAAATCATGTTTATACAAAGCATACATGTATCAAGTTTGAAAACACATTCATACCCCCCCAAAAAAAAAAAGTGTTCAAATAACATACTAACATGTTCACGGCATGTATTTATTTTAACAAACTGCAATGCACACAACATGTTTACACATCTCGCACCCACACTAACACGGTTTTCATTCAAGCCTAATGTGTCCTTCATCACAACAGTCTCTGTGAAACGTGCTCTCACAATCCAAAAAACCAGTTCACACATACAAATGTCCACTGTTTGTGTATACCCAACCGTATTAGTCCACATTTGCGGCAATCAAAAAAAAAAAAAAAACAACATCATGAAAATCACAGGCGAAAAAAACACCATCCCCCCCCCCCTGCCCACCCCCCTCCCCCATACCTCCACCCCCCCACCCCCCCAAACCATCACACTCTCAGGACATAAAGACATTTACCATATCTCCACGTAAGACATCTTTCTTTTTTTTCTTTTTTTCTTTTTCTTTCTTCTTTCTTTTTTTTTTTCTGCTCACAGTTCCAAAGTTCTTATTTCTTCTTTTCTGACGGCAAAAAAAAAAAAAAAAAAAAAAAAAAAAAGCAAGCCACCTCTTGCATTCAGCAATGTTTCTGTTGTTGTTCCTCTCAATTCTCTGCCAACACTTTCTGCTTTTCTGAACAGTCAACGATAACAACGACAACAACAGTAACATTAAAACGGGGGGGGGGGGTCATCTTGTTTCTTGTTATACAGTACGATCCTCACAGAAATTACATCAATCATTTCTGTGAGTTAGGTGGTATCACCCTCCCCTCACCCCCTCCCACCTGCTCTGGCAAGGAAGATAACTGCACACACACACTCCCCCTCCACCCCCGACCCCCGCAGCCCCCTTCCCCACCCCCGCCGCCCTCTGAAAGGGTGGGAAGATAACTGCACACACACACACTTCCCCCCTCCATTCCTCTTCAGTGTCGCACAAAATCATGCCAAACTGTCAGACTGGTCAATGTGTGTCTGTGTCTCTGTGTTCTATTTTAACTCACTCAGTACGGCCAGTCCTCTCTTCTCCTCTACACAGACCCCTCGGATGTCCAGTGGGTGTCTGAATGACCCAACCTTTAGCTTCTGTCGTCAGAACTGTGGTATTCTTTGGTCAACATTCACCTCTTCAGTATAAGAGCTTGCAATATTTTGATGATGGTGATTGGGATGAAACGCTGTTAACGTCGTCTCTTTCGCCGTTCGTATGGAGAGAGTTAACTGTCAATTCTTTTTCTTTTCTTTTTTTCTTTTTTTTTTGGTCATTGTTCAATAAAATGACCACAAAAAGAAAAAAAAAGGTAACGTATCACTTCTTCTCTGTCGACTTGTTTGAGTGGCTTTTTGATCCTCACAAAAAAAATTACATACATCAATCATTCTGTGATTTAGGTAGCATAATTATAACTTCTCTGTCAACCTGTTTGTGTGGCTGTTCCATCCTCACAAAAAATTACATACATTCAATCATTCCGTGATTTGGGTAGCATAATTATAACTTCTCTGTCGACCTGTTTGAGTGGATCTTCGATCCTCACAAAAAAATTACATACATCAATCATTCTGTGATTTGGGTAGCATAATTATAACTTCTCTGTCGACTTGTTTGTGTTGCTGTTCGATCTTCACAAAAAAATTACATCAGTCATTCCTTGATTTGGGTAGCATAATTATAACTTCTCTGTCGACTTGTTTGTGTTGCTGTTCGATCTTCACAAAAAAATTACATACATCAATCATTCTGTGATTTGGGTAGCATAATTATAACTTCTCTGTCGACCTGTTTGAGTGGCTGTTCAATCCTCACAAAAAAATTACATAAATCAGTCATTCCTTGATTTGGGTAGCATAATTATAACTTCTCTGTCAACCTGTTTGAGTGGCTGTTCGATCTTCACAAAAAAATTACATCAGTCATTCCGTGATTTGGGTAGCATAATTATAACTTCTCTGTCGACCTGTTTGGGTGACTGGTACATTAAAATTTTTAATCCACTGACGGTTGAACCTCAGTCAAACGAGATCAGTATAACACGAGTTTTAAGAGCAGTTATGACTTCTTTTTTTTTTTTTTTTGGTGTGTACTGATCGAAAAGTGTCAGCGATTTTGATGAAAAAAAAAAATGAAAAAAAAAAAGTAACGCTATCTCAAAAGGAAGAATAAAGATTCTGACGGATATCCTTCACAACACTGATGATAAACTGCTCCACCTTAGATGGTTAACAGCAATTTTGTTACTGTTTTTTTTAGGAAGGGGTCTGGGGGGTGGGGGGAGGGGGGGGCCAGGGATAAAGGGGGGGGGGGGGGGGGAGGAATGAGTTTAGGGGATGTTGGAGGTGGGGAGGGGGGGGCGAGTTCATTCATACACACACACACACACACACACACACACAGTGCACACTCTACGCAGACAATCAGCAGCACAACCAACAAACGAAACATCACACACACACAAACATGGATCACCCATATCCAGAAGATGACAAAACAAAAACAAACACACACACACACACACACACACACACACACACACACACACACACACACACACACACACACACACACAAATCATAACTATAACAACAGCCACACAAACCTTTTTTTCTTCTTTATCTTTGTTTGTGCATCGCACATCCAACAGTTATCGTCATCATCGATGATGTCCAAGTCTCAACCAATCACAGCCAGATAATCCATTGTGACACCCACAACTTTCTGCCAATCACAGCCAGCTATCCCATTATGACACCAACAACTTTCAACCAATCACAGACCAGCTATCCCATTATGACACCAACAACTTTCAACCAATCACAGACCAGCTATCCCATTATGACACCAACAACTTTCAACCAATCACAGACCAGCTATCCCATTATGACACCAACAACTTTCAACCAATCACAGACCAGCTATCCCATTATGACACCAACAACTTTCAACCAATCACAGACCAGCTATCCCATTATGACACCAACAACTTTCAACCAATCACAGACCAGCTATCCCATTATGACACCAACAACTTTCAACCAATCACAGACCAGCTATCCCATTATGACACCAACAATTTTCAGCCAATCACAGCCACCTATCCCATTATGACACGCCCACAGCCTTCAGCCAATCACAGCCCAGCTATCCCATTGTGACACCCCACAAGCTTCATCCAATCACAGGCCAGCTTCCAATTATGACACCAACAACCTTGAGCCAATCACAGCCCAACTATCCCATTATGACACGCCCACAACCTTCATGAAGCCAGTCACAGCCCAGCTTTCCCATTATGACACCCACAATTTTCAGCCAATCACAGCCCAACTTTCTCATTATGACACCCACAATTTTCAGCCAATCACAGCCCAGCTTTCTCATTATGACACCCACAATTTTCAGCCAATCACAGCCCAGCTTTCCCATCATGACACCCACAATTCTCAGCCAATCACAGGCCAGCTTTCCCATTATGACACCCACAACATTCAGCCAATCACAGCCACCCTTCCCATTATGACACCCCACCACCTTCATCCAATCACAGGCCAGCTTTCCTATTCTGACACCCCACAATTTTCAGCCAATCACAGGCCAGCTTCCAATTACGACACTCACAGTCTCAGCCACACACACTGAGGCCGCCACACAGACATCCAATAGTTCCTCCCTGACAGGAATCCATCCTGTATCTTCTTCCTTCCCTCCTTCCTCCTTCTTCTCCTTTTTCTCTTCTTCCTTCTTTCCATCACCAAATATCCAATACACCCTTCCAGTCGGGAATCCATTCTTTTACCTTCCTTCCTTCCCTCATCTTTTTTCTTCTTCTTCTCCTTCCTGCCTTCTTTCTTCTTCCCTCCTTCTTCTTCTTTCCTTTCTTCCCTCATCTTTTTTCTTCTTCCTTTCCTTCCTTCCTTCCATCACCAAATATCCAATACACCCTTCCAGTCGGGATTCCATTCTTCTACCTTCCTTCCTTCCCTCATCTTTTTTTTCTTCCTTTCCTTCCTTCCTTCGATCACCAAATATGCAATACACCCTTCCAGTCGGGATTCCATTCTTCTACCTTCCTTCCCTCGTCTTTCTTCTTTCCCTTCCCCTCTTCACTCTTCTTTTTTTTTTTCTTCCTCTCCATCCTGCCTTCCTTCTTTCTTCCTTCCGTCCCTCCTTCCTTCCCTAATCTTCTCCTTGTCTTCCTTCCTTCCTTCTTCTTTCCTTCCTTCCTTCCTTTCGTTCCTTCACCAAACATCCAATATATCCTCCCATCTTTCTTTCTTTCTTCTTTTTTTTTTCTCTTCTCCTTCCTTCCCTATTCGCTTTCTTCTTCCTTCCTTCCTTCCTTTCTTTCCTTCCTTCCTCCTCTTCTCCTTCTTCTTCTTCTGCCTTCCTTCCTTCCTTCCTGCCTTTGTTTCTTCTCCTCTGTCTCCTTCATTCTTTCCTTCCTTTTCTTCCTAAATTCGTCTGGCCCTAGCGGATAAAATTTTCTGGAACTGATTGAAAACGGCCGCGGGTCTATTCTTCTTCTTCCTTCTTCTTCCTCTTCCTCCTCTTTCTTCCCCCCACAAAACTTCCACACTTCACGACAGAGCAGTGAAAAAAAAAAATGAAAAAAAAGAAAAAAAAACTACAACAAGAAGAAGAAAATAAAATAAATAAATGA
>JAAQRG010001329.1:5000-10632 GCA_011634625.1 Babylonia areolata | reverse complement strand
GAAAATGAAAATGCATCAGAACATTCACAAAGTAATAAAGAGATACATATTTAAACATACACATGTACATAATCCTGATACAAACGTCATATTATGAAAATGAAAATGAAAGAAAAAACAACAACAACAAAACCCACACACCCCACCCTCTCCCAAAGAAACAAACAAAATCAACAAGAAAACAAACACACAGTGTAGGGCACTGATTGTGGTTGTACATCATTAAGTATTGCAATAGTAGACGTAGACATACAACTAAACTATATATACGTATTCAAGAAGACAAAATCAAGTAGGATTGTTGACATATTTGTCCATAAGGTGTGTGTGTGTTTTTTTGTTTTTTTTTGTTGTTTTTTTTTATTTTTTATTTTATTTTTTTAATTTTTGAATGCTTTTCTGAACATTAAAATTGGATGAAATATTGTTCCATAAACAGCCTCCTGAATAAACGAGACTGGATTTAAACAGATCTACTCTTGGAATGGGGATCTTAATCTTGTTGGTCTGACGGACTTGCGTGGTGGGAAATCTCTCTCAAAGATGGAGCATAATTACACATCATTTTAAACATAAAAAGTGCTTTGTTGTATTCAAGTTTAAGCTTTAAGGGAAGAATATTTTAAGCTAGTGTCTGTTGTCGTCAGCAGTCAGTGATGAAGATTTAAGAAGGATTAATTTAAGAGCTCGTCTATGCAGACTCAGTAAAGGTTTTAGTATATTATCGCTAGCTGAATCCCTGAGTATTGACGCATAGTTAATATGTGATTCAATATAAGCAAAACAGAATAATTTTCGACAATGCAAATCAAGAAAATGTTTAATTCTGGATAGCTGATCAATCTTTTTGGATAGTTTTGCATAATGACATAATATGACTGGACCAAGATAAGCTGTTATCAATGGTGACTCCAAGAATTTTATTATTATTAACTTCTTCTATTGGTTGACCATTAATTTTGTGGAAAGGGGTGGAAGTTTGTATGAAAAGTTTTGGCGTTTCTGTCTAGTGGTGAGTATGAGACATTTCGGTTGGTTTTTTTGTTGTTGTTTGTTTGTTTTGTTGGGTTTTTTTATGGATACGCATGTGATTTAAATTGGACCATTTAACTATGTCATTAATGCTTTGTTGCAGAGTATAGTACACTTTGTCTATTGTAGTGTAGTTTGCATGTATTGTTGTATCGTCTGAAAACATCTCACATTATGCATTAATAAATAGAGGAAAATCATTTATATAAATAGAAAATAATATTGGACCAAGAACTGAACCTTGAGGAACTCCATAATAGATAGACTGTAAAGAGGATTGTGATTCATTAATAGATACAATTTGTCTTCTGTCTGATAGAAATGAGGATATGAGTTCAAGTGTATTCCCAGAAAAGCCATGCAATTTTAGTTTTTTCAAAAGGAGAGTGCGGTCTATCACATCGAATACCTTCATAAAATCGACCATGAGAACACCAGTAATTTCATTATTGTTTATATTTGTAAGCCATTGTTCGACTAAGTTAGTGAGTGCTGAATGACAGGAGTGCTTGGACCTGAAACCAGATTGATTTGGATGAAATAGTTTGTAGTGATTGAAATTATTGAGGATATGTTTGTTAAATAGTTCGACAGTGTATGTGTCATAATTCACAGGCATTGCAGGATTTCCCGTTTCTTGTCGTTGGGAGGCGTTTGAACGGATATTAGCTCCATGGTCACTATTATATGAGGTGGTGATATTCTGATTTGGGTGATGGAAATATTGAAACTGATGGGGGTGATTAGAAGGCATCGAAAACAGAGGTCCACCTGTTTGTGATTTTGGAATGAGAAGTGGAAAATGGTAAGATGACTGCAGGGGTGGGGGTGCATGTTCTGATATCTGACCAACAGGACGACGCTCTTGGTTTTGGTTGAATGGTAAGGAGTAATATTCCCTAAAATTTGGTACTCTCTGAGGGTAGGACGGGGGTAAGACATGTGGAAACGAATTCAGAGGAGGGTCTGGTCTGCTACTGGTATAGGTTTTTATGGGACCATTGACTTCTCTGTGGGATCCTCTTCGCCACAGGGTTTTGCTATTTTCAGCAAGTCTTGCTGTTCCTCTGGTATTCGTGTGCTTTATACTGCTGTACAGACCTGTGCCATATGCAAAAGGAAGAAAATTATCAATAAAAACAATATTGTGTTGTTGTTGTTTTTTTGTTTGTTTTGTTTTGTTTTGTTTTTTTGTTTGTTTTGTTTGTGTTTTTTTTTTGCATAATTCTTTTAGATTTTGGTTTGAGTGCGTTATGACATAATTGAAATGATGATTCCCTCTGGCAGGTAAAATTGAGCTGAAAGCTACACGTGCGTGGGGGAGGGCTTTAAAACATAGAATAAAAAGTTCATTCTATGTTTCTGGGGATACTGGACCCGCAGGACAAGAGTTCACGCCAACATGAATAATCATATCCTTTATGCTGGGTGAGACTGGAACAGAAGAAAGCCAGTGATGAAGGTCATCGACAGACATTCCTGGAACACAAAGTTTAAACATGCTTTCTCCACGAGGGGCCAGTCTCTTGGGGTTAATGAAGCGTATGACAGAGTCCCCAAGAAGCAGCATTGTTGCCTTTTCGGGAACAGTCATACGGTCAATACATCTCTGGTAGAGGGGCTTGAAACATTTTCTGGTGGGTTCTTCTGTTTATTAATATTTGTTTTGATTGCTGGGACTGTGTGGAATGAATTTGTTCTCTGTCATTATCAGCGAGAACAGCAAGGGAATTGAAAGTAGAAATGTCCTCAAGGATTGTGACATTGTCATGGGGTAAACAATCTGTATTATTTGCTGGATTTCCTTTCTGACCATCATTGACTGAACGATCACTGTGTAACTGTTTATCTGTGCTGGTGGGTTTTGCGTCGCTATCTGGTGTTTCGGTTTCTGAACCTTGAGTAAAGAGTATGTGTTTTCCAGTTTGAATTTCAACATCATTTTGGGAAATAATATCTTTATGTTCACATACATAGTCTACTGGGGTCTGAGTATCAACTGTTGCTTGATGAATTGGATTGTATTTCTTTCTGTTCAGTTCTGACTGGAGAGAACCCAGCTGGGATTTAACTAAATGATTTTCTTTGATGAGTTCTTTGTTTTTGCTTTCAAGATTTGTAGCAACTGATTTCTAAGTTTTCAATTTCAGTATTGAGCACATCAACCTTTTTTGAAATACATACACGGAGTTAATTTTTCACAGCAGTCATTGCATCACTGATCAAACAAGCAACTGTGTTTTGAGTCAAATCCTCACTTGGAGTAACAGAGTTCACTGTTTTTTTGGTGTGTTTTTTTTCTAATTTTAACAATCTCATTTTTAATTCCGGTAGCCGACTGGGAGCAGCGCGGGCGTGTGACGAGTGGCACAAAGGACATCGAACTTGACTCCTGGTTCTTTTCCCGACATGGGTGGTCTTTTGAGGGGGAAGTTTGGTCACTCAGTTCAGCTGGGTGGGTGGGAGCCACAGGTGGGGCTGGGGGAAGGATGACCACACTGTCTTCTGTTTTTTGAAGTAGGATTGCTCAGGAGCTGAAACTGTTGGGGTGAGGAAGGGAAATCTTTTGTCTAGAGAAGAAACATTTTCCATGGCCATTACAGTCAAGCCCGCCACAGGAGGTGACAAACGAGGAAGGCCGGAGAAAGAACTTATGAATGACAGAAAACCAAGCACAAGTGTTTTTAGAATTTCACATTCTTCTTTATCCCCAGATGGACAGTTCATTCCTTGACAAAGTAAAGTTCCACCAGAGCATGTGTAAAATAAAATGTTATTATTATACATTTTGTCGATTTATGGAAAACACGAACAGACTTAGAAATAGTTGGTGACGGAGGCACATTTATAAGAATCGATGATGGATTTAAAATAGTTCCGCTGTTATCGTAGTCATTGCATTGAACGGTTATTTCGTCCTCTTGGATTGCACAGTAGCGGTAAAAGAGGCCATTTCTCCAAACAGCCAGTTCATCTTTGCTACAAGTAAAACGTTTCTGTATGTAATCTCTTGTAGGTTTGAGTTTGGTATCACATTGATCAGTATCAGTGTCTGCCATACATAGTAAATTAAAACATAACACAGTGATTACAGTCACACATGCTGGTGAAGTCTGTCACAGTGCCGGACCTCGTCGGGTGATTAGAAACACATGAATCACTATGACTTTGTCACGCTACATAATCTACTGAAAGCACATAAGTCCACTGACGGCAAGGACTCCCACAGACCACCGCCGCCGATCATACACGAAGGGAGCATTACTTACTTCAGATTCTAATTGCTTCCATTAGACATAGACACAGACACAGGGGTGACATAGGGGTGCTGTGTATGTATCTTGGTCAATGGCCATAACACGAATCACAGATCGTTCACAACACAGTCAGGAACACAGAAAGCTGTTATTTTTGAAGTTGAAGAAAAGTTTCCACCTTCAAACTTACACAGATATATTCCACACACATTCACGAACATGAATTGAGCAGTTATAACTCAGTGATTCAGACGTGATCTTCAAAGATTCACAAAAAATAAGCTGAATCACAACAACACTGAGAATAAGCGTCCATCTTCTGACACAGAGAGAGAGAGAGAGAGAGAGAGAGAGAGAGAGAGAGAGAGATGAACAGTTTACCTTTTTTTTTCATCATCAATGAATAGCATTTTCAAGCCGATGTCTATCAGTGAGTCCCTACATGCTAAGAAACAAGAAAATAAACCAGCATCTCCATTGACCACTCCCGTACGCCCATATAAATCTATCTATCTATCTATCTAAATAACTCCAGAAGGAGAAGGCGTGGGGAGGGGAAGAGACTGGATGTTAGGGCTGATCATCATTAATTTTATTCTTGCTTCTGGTTGCCTTGGAAACAGCGTACTGGGAAAAAAATATTCCGTAAAGTTGGAGACCAACTTTTCAGTCAAGGACAAACACGCACGCACACACACACACACACACAGAGGTAAAAACCCTCTGGGCTCAGCGATGAGGTCTATTTTTGGTTGCTGTCGTGGAACAAAAGCAGATCGAACGACGCACGCAAAACACAGATTGCTTTGATCACGTGATCTATGCGAGCGTCGATTTAGATTCAGCCTTCTCCCGCTAACACCCCGCCTCCCAAAACAACAACAACAAACAAACAAACAAACAAAACAAACAAACAAACAAACAAAAAAACAACAACAAAACTGCCACCAAACTAAAAGGATTCACGTGAAATTAGATGAGTTCGGCAGTTCTCGCAACGGATTGTTGCTCACGATTCAGTTCAGCAGTTCTATTTCAGTATCCCCAGTGTTCATTTCTGTTGACATCAAACAATTATGCGAACGCACTGCATTACTTCTTCGCTGCATAAATCTTTCTTTCTTTTTTTTTCAAAACAGACGTGGTGTAGCGTATATGGATATGTCCGCACGCTTTGACACCATCTTGAAACGAGCTGAAACTGCATTCAGAGAGTCGCTCACTCTCTGTTTTATTCTCCTTTCTCGCCATACGTACTCTTGTACATCTGACTCATATCTGATGGCAGCTGCCATGTCCACAAGCGTTTAACACGAACAGTTTTGTGATTCTTGGATCGTTTA
>JAAQRG010001326.1:0-10613 GCA_011634625.1 Babylonia areolata | reverse complement strand
TTCAGGCACTAGCAGGTGTGCACATATGTTGACCTGAGAGATCGTAAAAATCTCCACCCTTTACCCACCAGGCGCCGTCACCGTGATTCGAACCCGGGACCCTCAGATTGAAAGTCCAACGCTTTAACCACTCGGCTATTGCACCTGTCGGAAAAGGAAGACTATCACGATTGTGATTGTGTGGAAAAGGAAGACAATCGTCAATGCACGCGAAGAAAAAAAAAAGGAAAAAGAAAGGAAGAAAGAAGGAGAATCAGAACTAAAAATTCAGAATGTTTGACGCAACTCTCGCCCAAAATTCACGACTAGAAAATAAAATAAATTTCAATAGACCTGCATAACATCAAGTTAAAATGTTTTTCAAAAGTCTATCAACATTATCAATTCAGTGTGAACTGTGGCACTTCGCATACGTGTATTAATGGGTGTGTTCTTTTTAAAAGAATACAAACAACGGTCATTTCCCGTCATTATTTGGAGATTGTCATTATTTGGAGATTGTTTTGTTTGTTTGTTTGTTTAAAGTAGTGATGAAGACAGGGAAAGTTTGAAACTTTGATAGATCTATGATATGATCGCAAAACCAATGAAATATCGATCGATGCGGGCTGCTGAAGGCAGAGAATTGTTCAATTTCCAGCACACAACTTTTGGTTCGACAAACACTCTTCTCTGAAGGTGAACAAAAATATGATCTGGATTTTCTTTTCAATCGCCAAAGACGTGGAACAAGCTCCCTGATAACCTCCGTCATTCTGATTCCCTCGCATCTTTTAAATCTCGTCTCAAAACTCACCTTTTCCCTCAGCAATAAGTTCAATTGTGGCAGGTCCACTTCCTTTGCGTTAGCTGTGCTTGACTATGTGTGTATACATATGTATGTGTACATAACTATATGCATATATATGAATGTGTATTGTGTGTGCGTGTGTTTATGTAAGTTTGTGCCTGCCTATGTGTGCGTATGTGTTAGGGTAGCTGTTAGATACACATGTATGTTAAAATGTATGTATGCAGCGTGTGTGTGTGTGTGTGTGTGTGTGGGTGTGTGTGTGTGTGTGTGTGTGTGTGTGTGTAGTCACATTTTGGTGTGTGTATGTAACATAGATATGATGTATTATGTTAACAAAAGCGTTTTTGTAAAGCACCTAGAGCAGATTTCTGGATAGTGTGCTATATAAGTATCCATTATTATTATTATTATTATTATTATTGTTATGTACCCAACTCTCATACACCCCCTTCACCGACGGCGTTTTCGTTCTTGCTGATGCACAGCTGTAATCACACGTCAGCCACGAATTCTTTGCCTCTTGTTTCAGTTTGTCTCAAATACAAGATGATGAAAGGGTCTATAACACCACACAGATAAACACCCAGAAAAAAAATGTGTTGTATTAATTATCAAAATTTATAATCATAATTGGCGGCTCTACATTGTGGCGACGTGCTCCCCCTGGAGAGAGCATCCCAAATTCCAGACTGAAAATTCTGCTTTGAAAAAAAACAAAAAAACCCACCAACAACAAAAAACCAACAACAACAACAACACAAAACAAAAATAATTGACAATACAATACAAATATTCCCAGGGTACCTATCGAAATCATCTCAAAAACCCTGTTCCAAGTCATCTCAAAAACTAAAACAAGACCCACCCGGCAACGTCCTGGTTTAAGCCCCTCCCCCCAAAAAAAACAACAACAAACAAACAAAAAAAAACCCCGCAATCCCCATAGTTCAAGTGGATAACTCACTTATTTTCACGCGCTCGTAGGGAGACTTGCCCCTCCCCGTGGGAACGGTGACGACGGTGAAGGAGTCTGGCAGTGCCGCCTCCAACACTTTCTTGTTGACGTTTCCCCAGGGTATGAGGCCTTCAGTCACAAAATGCCACGCATGTGTTTTATCATTTCATATTGTTCACATGAAATGTGTAACGTGTTCATCCCTCCCTTCCTACATCTCACCCCCAGCGGCGGTTGGGGTGGGGGTGGGGGGGGGTCTTTAAAAAAACACGTCTTGCCTTGTCTTGTCTTGTCTTGTTTTGTCTTGTCGTGTCGTGTCGTGTCGTGTCTCGTGACACCACATTGTCACACCCTTCCATCAACCTGTACGAGAGAGGAGGAGACAGGTGGAGTGTATTAGGGAGAGGTGTGTCTGTGTGTGTGTGTGTGTGTGTGTGTGTGTGCGTGTGTGAATAGAATGGAACAGAAAGTTTATAAGACACAATGAAACATAAACATGAGCATATTAAGAAGAGAAACATCCGTGAACAAATTTCGCCAGCTTTGGCTGTACTTCTTGTGTGTGTGTGTGTGTGTGTGTGTGTGTGTGTGTGTGTGTTTTCGGGTGGAGGTTGGGAGGTGGGCCAGGCTATGACCTGCTGCAGTCACATACAACATACAATCGTCACCCCTTCATCAACCCAACTGCCCGTGTTGCAGTGAGGAGGGGAGGTATGGTGGGTGGTGAGGAGCAAGGTGAGGAGGGGGTGGGTGGGGGCAGGCTGGGATAAATGTGAGGGAGAGAGGGGTGTGAGACCGAGTTGGAGGGAAAGAGACAGAGAGGGGAATAATGCACACAGACATGGGAGCGGGGGGTTTGGGGGGCGGGATGAGACATACAGATGGAGAGAAGGAGAGACAAAGGCAGAGAGAGAGAGAGAGGACAGAAAGAGACGGAGAGAGGAGGTTGAGAGACAGAGAGAGAGAGTGGAGGAGGAGTGAGCGGGGAAAGAGAGAGAAGGAGAGAGAGAGAGAGGAGAGATTAAAAAAAAAAAGAAAGAAGAGGGGGATAGAGAGAAATTGGAAATGATAGAAAGATACAGAAGGTGGAGAGGGATAGACAGGGAGGAAGATAGAGACAGAGTCAGAGAGAGATACAGTGAGAGAGGCCCCGCAGAAACGGATTTCTTCATTTTCATGTCATCGTTTCAGCGAGCTGTTATCGCTCATCTAGTCTTTTACAGTGTAGTCGACTGAGGAAGTCGTGTTACCTTGTTAACTGGGGGGAAAAAGAATAAAAAAAAAATCGGCAATTATTCACGTGAAATGGAAGAAGACTGACATGGTATGATAACGTTGTGGTGACTGTGTGCACTGCTGTGATGTGATCGTCCCATGTGAGCGTTCACCCTCTTTAGTCTTTTGTGTCAATCTTTCTCTGTGTTTGATTTTGTACCAATACACGTGACAGAGAGAGGGGGGTGGTGGTAGAAAGGGTGGGAGAGAGGAGGGGAGACTGAGGGCAGGGGGGAGGGCTGAGAGAGGGCTCAAACGACAGAAACACAGACAAACAGACAGACACAAAGAGACCAATAGACAGACATAGCTTTGCTGCACAAAGAGGGTGGAAAGAAACTGATTTCTGAGAAAATTGATGCCAGACACAACAGCAGTCTATCTCATTTGTGCAAGCCACCAACTTCTCCCCCACACCCCCTCTTCCCCCGCCCCCTCCCCTCACCAGGCCTCTCACTGATTGCCCCCTTTCCCTGTCTGTCTGTGCATCTACCCCCCTCCTCTCTCTCTCTCTCTCTGTGTGTGTGTGTGTGTGTGTGTGTGTGTGTGTGCCTATCTCTGTCTGTCTGACTCTCTCTCTCTCTGTCTTTCTGTCTCTCCCTGTCTCTTTCTCTACGCTTGCTTGCACGAAACAGTGAGAGAGAGAGAGAGATAATTTGTTGATTGGGGGGGGGAGGGGTGGGGGGGGCGTGCGTGCATGCATGCATGCGTGATTGAGTGTGTGTGTGTGTGTGCGTGTGTGTGTGTGTGTGTGAATGCGTGTGCGTGTGGTTGTGTGTGTGTGTGTGTGTCTGTGTCTGTGTGTGTGTGTCTGTGTGTGTATGTGAGTGTGTGAAATTTGACTAAAAGTCAAATCACAAAATATAACACAGGACCGAACACATCAACTGGTCCGACAGTCTGACCTCAAGAGCCGACTTCATAATGTGGACGTTAGGGTGTGCAGCAACACACACTGCCCGTGCATGTCTGCGGAAATTACAGCATCAACGCAGGAAATGGACAAACCCTAAAGTGTGATGCAACAAGTGGAGTGATGGCCTAGAGGTAACGCGTCCGCCTAGGAAGCGAGAGAATCTGAGTGCGCTGGTTCGAATCACGGCTCGGCCGCCGATATTTTCTCCCCTTCTGCTAAACCTTGAGTGGTGGTCTGGACGCTAGTCATTCGGATAAGACGATAAACCGAGGTCCCGTGCGCAGCATGCACTTAGCGCACGCAAAAGAACCCACGGCAACAAAAGGGTTGTTCATGGCAAAATTCTGTAGAAAAACCAACTTCGATAGGAAAAACAAATCAAACTGAGGAGGAAAAAAAAGGGTGTCGCTGTAGTGTAGCAACGCGCTCTCCCTCGGGACAGCAGCCCGAATTTCACACAGAGAAATATGTTGTGATAAAAAAAGAAATACAAATACAAATAACTCTTCCACGTCCTCTTTTTTTTTTTTTAGCTGCGAAGTGGCGTGGTGGCCGAGTGGGTAACGCGTCTGCCTGAAGAGCGAGAGAATCTGATCGAATCCTCCACTCGGAAGGATTTTCTACACAGTGACACGTTGAATGGCGGCCTGACTAGTCATTCGGATGAGGCGATACACTAAGGTCCAAAGTGTGTGGCATGCACGCAGCAAAACGTGAAAGAACCCAACGGCAACAAAAAGAGTTGTCCCCGGCAGAATTCTGTTGAAAATTCCCCTTTGAAAACAAAAATACGCTTGCAGGCAGACGAAAAGACCAACAAAAAAAAAAAAATAAATAAATAAATTAAAAAGTAGTGTTCACTGTTGAGACGTGCTCTCCCTGGGGAGATCAGCTCAAGTTTCAAAAAGAGAAATTTGTTGTGGGAAAACAGTAATAAAACACAACAATATATATATATTTTTTTTTTCATCTCCTGGCCTCATTGTTTGTTAATTTCCAATATATAATATATATATATATATATATGATAGTCAGTCGTGTCCGACGAAGACCATCAGAACAGCAGAGGAGGCAACTGCTGTCCCGATTATTTGGACTAGAATTTGATTATAATGGAGTGTCTTGTCCAAATTACATCCCAACTCTCTCGACCCAGAGGGTTTTAGGACAGTCGGCGTAGGATTGGTTCCCAAATGCCAACTAGCCTCCAAGTCTACAGCACTAAGAGCCAGTGCAAATTTGCCTCCTAGTTTGAGAGTCACAGTCCTTCACAAAAGACTAAGCTGTAAAAGATTTCCCATTGCATTGGAGAAACCATTCATAATGCAGCTCTCACTTCGCTGTCGGCCCAGCTGTAAACTTATGTCAATCTGTGATAAAAGCCGAGTGTTGGGCCTAACAACAATACAACAATACAATACAATTACTCTTTCACACCCTTCGGCAGCATTCGGAAAGAGAGGGACACACACACACACACACACGAAC
This sequence comes from Babylonia areolata, assembly GCA_011634625.1. NCBI lineage: Eukaryota > Metazoa > Mollusca > Gastropoda > Neogastropoda > Buccinidae > Babylonia > Babylonia areolata. Next base: position 5,186 of record JAAQRG010001326.1, on the reverse strand, counting down.
AGAGAGGGACACACACACACACACACACACACACACACACACACACACACACACACACACTGACAGGAACAAAGACAGGACAGTCCCAAACCCAAAACTCACCAATTCTGTAACGCGCGGATGAAGATGGACGACAAGCCACGATGACCAGTAAGAGAACTCCGATGACAAGTGGAAGTCTCGCCATTATTGGAAGTCCCTATGGTCTCCCCCGTGTGCAGCAATCATTGGACGTCTGGCCGTCACGTGATATCTGCAGGCCATGTGGGTTGTTTTTCGTGAACATTAGGATGAAATGTGAAACAACCAGATCTGGAGTCATGCTGTGGGTTTCTGAATTTGCTTTGAAGTTATGTTCTACAGTTCTTACATGCAGGACAATTAAAAAGTTATTTGACACACAAAGAAAGCGCGGTTAGCACACATGCATGCGTGCACGTACAGAAACAGACATACACAGACACAAGCACAGATATATATATATATATATGTGTGTGTGTGTGTGTGCGTGTGTGTGTGTGTGCGTGTGTGTGTATGTGCATGCACTTGAATGAATGTGACTCCATGCAGACAAGCAAACATTCATACAAACAGACGTACATTTACAAATATTCATACATTCATACACACATACATACGTGTGTGGGCAGACAGAGACATTCACTCCAAGACAAGAGACGCAGATGGTCACCACTGGATAATAATAATAATAATGTGCTTACTGCCCAGTTACCGGATGAGAAGAGTGCATGTCAGTGGCTTCGCCGTATTGCACGTAGGGTCATGGACCTAGCGCGAAAGTGAAACAGGGACAGGGTATTGAACGGGCCACAGAAACACTTGTAACACAAGGACGGAAGTTCTGCCCTGTTCGGTATCCTGTTTTTTAAAATTATCACCCACCCACCCACCCACCCACCACCAACCACTACGACCATCAGTTCCCTGCTAACTATGACTACGACCGCCATCACCCATGCAGCACCACTAACGAACCACCACCACCACCATTACCCACCCGCAGCCACTAACTAACCAACAACTTCCATCAGGTGAGGTGGATTCTCACCCGAGTTTCTACGTTCGATCCCATGTCTTGGTGCGCCTGGTGGGTTAAGGGTTAAGATTGTTTTACCGATCTCCTAGGTCAACATAGAATAGAATAGAATAGAATATGTCTTTATTATCAAGTGTACCGGGGTCACAAGAAATATTTGTGGGGAGGGGGGCTGGGGGGTGCAGAGGGGGGGAGGATAGATACATACAAATGCATGTCAACATAAAAACTTGTGCATACTCACACATGCACACACTGCACACACACACACACACACATGCACACACACACGCGCGCGCGCACACACACACACACGCGCACACACACACACGTTTGAACAGAAGCTGCGTATTACATATGGACGGGGCTAATGACTAGATCTTCAGGTAGATGGTTGTTGATTGCACAGTTCTATGTATCATACTGGATGTGCAGACCTCCCAGTGCCTGAAACCCTACCGTGTGTACATACATGCAGAAATCTTTTTTCAGGTCCAACCTTTGTCACGATGTGTGTGTGTGTGTGTGTGTGTGTGTGTGTGTGTGTGTGTGTGTGTGTGTGTGCACGCGCGCGCGTGTGTGTGTGCACGCGCGCGCGCGCGTGTGTGAACTGGACTTGGATATGCGCTGAGATATTGTGTTGGGTGCGTGACGAGCCCATGGATGCACAATTAATTTCCCAAATGGATGAATAAAGATCTGTTGTATTGTATTGTATTGTATTGTATCAAATACGCACGCTAAAAATCTTGTAATCCATGTCAGGGTTTGGTGCGTTATGGAAAGAAGAACAAACCCAGCATGTGGCTTCTTTATGTATGGTGGCGTAAAAATACACTTGTACATTTGTAACACAGGGGCGGAAGATCTGCCCTGCCCTGCCCTGTATCCTGTTTCAAAATATACTGAATTGTCACTCACTCACTTATCTCTTCTGCACAGTGTTGTGCTGTCGTAATAGGCTATTATGGTGTGTGCAATATGGTCAATGCTGCAGCCGGTACAGTCGCAAAACTTCATTCTGTGGGTCTGTGTGTTTGAGTGCGCTTGTGCATGCGCGAGGGTGTAAGTGTACACAAGTGTCAGGAGAGTTCTGTGCACATGCGTATGTGTGTGTGTGTGTGGGGGGGGGTGCGGGGGTGGAGGGGGGGGGGTAGATGATGAGGTATGTGTGTGTATGCATGCCTACACTGTGGGAGCAACGGAATATTGGAACGTGCAGGTGTGCATATATATATATATATATATATATATATCTGTATATATGTGTGTGGGGGTGGGGGATATGGGTGTATGTGTGTGTGCTTGTACAAGTAAGGGTTCATCTGTATGTGTGTAGTAAGGGTTCATCTGTATGTGTGTGTGTGTGTGTGTGTGTGTGTGGCATGGAAGCTGCGATACGTAGCCTAGAAATGAGTGTGTGGAGGAGGGGGGTAGAGGTGGTGCAGGGTAATGTGTGTGTGTGTGTGTGTGTGTGTATGTGTGTGTGTGTGTGTTGGGGCTCATGTACATTTATGTGTATTTGACTGTGCTTTCGTATCTGTGAAACTGCATGTTTGGTGCATATCTGTTATGCATATGTGGGTGTATGTGTGTCTCCATGTTTTACATTTATTTGCTTATTGATCATAATTGTTGTCTTTTTATTTATTTATTTTATTATTATTATTATTACTACTACTTTTTTTTCTTTCTAAGCGCGTTGGGTTACGCTGCTGGTTAGGCATCTGCTTGGCAGATGTGGCGTAGCGTATATGGATTTGTCCGAACGCAGTGACGCCCCCTTGAACTACTGAAACTGATTCTTATTCTATAATATTAAACTGCACAATCACATTTTTTTTTTTAAGAAAGAGATTGGGAGAAGGAGGATTAAGAGGGGGAGGAGGAAGAAGAGAGAGAGGGAGACAGAGAAAGAGACAGAAATATGCATGTAAATGCGTACATCATATGACAATGCAAGCATGTGTGTATGAGTGTATGTGTGCATGCCTATGTGAAAATGACCTGAACCTGTCTCTTTCTCTCTTCTTTCAATCACATTTTCTCTCTGCTTCCTTTCCCTATCCTCTATCAAAAACCCCACCATGAAACGGTATGCGTGTCTACCTCCCACCCCCACCCCACACCCCCCCTATATCTCTGTATGAAATGGTCTACCTGTCCCATACCCACCCCCACCTCCAACACCTCTATATCACTGTATGAAATGGTCTGTCTGTCCCATACCCCCACCCCCAACACCTCTATATCTCTGTATGAACTGGTCTGTCTGTCCCATACCCATCCCCAACCCCAACACCCCTATATCTCTGTATGAAATGGTCTGTCTGTTCCATACCCCCACCCCCAACACCCCTATATCTCTGTATGAACTGGTCTGTCTGTCTCATACCCCCAACCCCAACACCCCTACATCTCTGTATGGAATGGTCTGTCTGTCTCATACCCATCCCCCACCCCCAACACCTCTATATCTCTGTATGAACTGGTCTACCTGTCCCATACCCACCCCCAACCCCCCTATATCTCTGTATGAAATGGTCTGTCTGTCCCATACCCACCCCCAACCCCCCTATATCTCTGTATGAAATGGTCTGTCTGTCTCATACCCCCACCCCCAACCCCCCTATATCTCTGTATGAAATGGTCTGTCTGTCTCATACCCACCCCCAACCCCCCTATATCTCTGTATGAAATGGTCTACCTGTCCCATACCCACCCCCAACCCCCCTATATCTCTGTATGAAATGGTCTGTCTGTCCCATACCCACCCCCAACCCCCCTATATCTCTGTATGAAATGGTCTGTCTGTCTCATACCCCCACCCCCAACCCCCCTATATCTCTGTATGAAATGGTCTACCTGTCCCATACCCACCCCCAACACCCCTACATCTCTGTATGAACTGGTCTGTCTGTCTCATACCCCCAACCCCAACACCCCTATATCTCTGTATGAACTGGTCTGTCTGTCTCATACCCCCAACCCCAACACCCCTATATCTCTGTATGAACTGGTCTGTCTGTCCCATGCCCATCCCCAACCCCAACACCCCTACATCTCTGTATGAATTGGCGTTCCTCGTTCCCCCCCCAATCCATATCTCTGTATGAAATTGTCTGCCTGTCTCACCCCGACCCCCCTATATCTCTGTATAAAATGGTCTGTATGTCTCATACCCATCCCCAACACCAACACCCCTATATCTCTGTATGAAATGGTCTGTCTGTCTCCTCCCCCCCTCCCCCCATCCATATCTCTGTATGAACTTGTCTGCCTGTCTCACCCCCACGCCCCTTTTATCTCTGTATGAAATGGTCTACCTGTCTCATACCACACCATCCCCAACACCCCTATATCTCTGTATGAAATTGTCTGTCTGCCTCAACACCCCCACCCCCCTATTATCTCTGTATGAAATGGTCTACCTGTCTCATACCACACCATCCCCAACACCCCTATATCTCTGTATGAAATTGTCTGCCTGTCTCACCCCCACCCCCCTATTATCTCTGTATGAAATGGTCTACCTGTCTCATACCACACAAGCCCAACACCCCTATATCTCTGTATGAAATTGTCTGTCTGCCTCAACACCCCCACCCCCCTATTATCTCTGTATGAAATGGTCTACCTGTCTCATACCCCCCCCCCCCCACCACCCCTCCCCCCCACACACCCTTATATCTCTGTATGACATTGTCTGCCTGTCTCATACCCCCATCACCCCCACCCCCTCCCCCAAATCTCTGTCTGAATAATAAGAATAAGAATAACTTCATTATCTCCAACTGGAGAAATTTGGTGAGGTGCATTATCACAACATAGACAAGTAAACAACATGGGGACCATAACTGTAAAAATCAACAACAGCTTTTACGAATATTACGAAGACACAAATGTAAAAAATATCACATACACCATTTCATACATACATCCACACACTGCAGGTAATAACTGGTATTCTTAATGCAAAAACAGAAAGAATTAAGAAACGTTATTTTGAATACAACTATCAGCATAGCCTACTATACTACATATTGATTATAATAGACAGATAAGATAAGAATAAAGATAAATTGCGGAAAACCACAACCAGATAATCAGCACACACCCGCACCCACCC